>JAAEAF010004641.1:0-128992 GCA_011037195.1 Triatoma infestans | reverse complement strand
ATCAGAGACATTTTCCGTGGTAGCCTGCTTCATTTTGTGGTCATCGACCCGGTTTCGGGCGTTCGCCCATCTTCAGGATGCGTTTTTCAGGCAGTGTGCCAACACAGACTCGTACAGAGACTTAGTTTCACACTAACTGAGATGTATTTTTAAATACTAAACTCTTAAACTAGGTAAAGGGATTTGGCCAGATGGGAGGGAAAACACGTGTTTGGGTTGTTAAAGGGCAAATTCTTTTCTTACAGTGGACGCGGGGGGTCTTTTAAATATACATAAAACATTATTGCATAAATATTGACAAAAATATAAGGTAAATATAATTTTTATTAATCAGAAGATACGAACATTTTATGATTTTGTGTGTGTGTAGTGTATGTATCTATGTGGAGGGGAATTATACAAACACAAGCAGAAAAAGGATCCAATGGGAGAGAAACGGGATTTCGGTAGTTTTTTTTTAGGTTAGGCGAAAAAAAAATTGTTTTGTTTTTATTCGATTAGGCGAGATAAGAGAAAACAAAAGAATGGCGGATTTTTTTTGAAAGAGAAATAGGGAGGAAATAGGAAACAGAATTAGAAAGAACTGAGACACAGCGAGAGAGAGAGAGAGAAATAACTGGTTCAGGACAACCTGAGTCTGGTTTGGGCAGAAATATGGATGGAACGACTGACTATAGGCTCAGGAGTAGCGGCAGCAATATACCTGACTCGGCTAACAACATTGCTGACGTTTGTTCCTTTCTCATTCTCTTTCTCTCATTCTTTTATTATTTTCTTCCCTGACAATCTTCTTCATTCGTATTTTATCTGCGAATAAATCTAGATCAACTCTTTTTGACTTACTATCCTGATTTGTTCAACTACCAATCAGATCAGATAACGATGTAAGCATGAAAAAAATAAAGAGGTGTGTGTATTTGCGCGCATGAGTGTGTGTTATTAACAAAATATCTCAAAAATAAAAAAATAAAAAGCGCGGAAACTGGTACTTGATATCCGTTAAAGTATCGCTCACTATCCGCAACTGATACGAAAATTACGGTCAAAATTTTGGACGGGGATGAGAATTTGTGATTTTCCCTCAAACAAAAAGTCGTTTTGTAAATTTTAGATTCTCTCCCATTGATATAAACTTTGAAGACAATTAAACATCTAGTTACAATTATATATAAGTTCGAGGAAAATGTTCGAATAATAACTATGTAAATTGCTATAAGAGAATAACTAAGTAGCGAGTGTGAGTGTTTCACACCAGATTTTTATAACTGTGATAACTGCGGTAAGGGTAAGTCATGTGAATGTGATTCATATCTGTTTTTCTTTTTCCAAAACATGTATTTCTGTTTAAAAGAAAATTTCGAAATTCAGTGCCGATCCCAATACTTTCTCTTACTAAGGAATAAGAGAAAGTAAAAAAGGATTTTCTTATAAAAAATTTAATTCTCATTAAATGTTCATTTAGTATAGAACAACTGTAAACAATGAAATTATTATAAACATACAGCAGTACAAAGAGAGCAACGGATCACACTTCCTTCCTTCTACACATACAGAGTGATCAGCTGTATGTAATAATACGGTAGCAAACTAGCATTAGAGAAGGTCTCACTCTCTCGCTGGGTATATACTAGCAAACTATAAAGCCACTAGATTAAGCCTGGATTCAATAGTATATATAGTTCAGGGTAGTAGTAACACGACTGGGTACATTGTTTGGGCCGGTGGGTACTGTAACACCAACCCTATTATGATCACTATACTAAATAGGGTGTATTGGTTTGAATAGAACATGGAACACCACCTCCCCCCTCCCTGGCCATACAGCTGCCATACTTGTGTATACTATTGTTATACACTCGAGTATTATACAGTCAACCGGTCTCTCTATTTGCTAGTATTTAATATTTTACTAATACTTTACACACTTCCCACCAACACAATTATAATAATACGCTACTATTAACTTAAAACAAAAAAAAAAATTCACTCAATATTTTTATCAAATCTGGTAGATAATAATAACAATAATAATAATAATAATAATAATAATAAAACTGAAATAAAAAAGTTAGTAAGTAAAGTTGCAATTCCAAGGTTGATGGGCCTTGTCCGAAAACTACGGGTCAGACACAATAATGCTGTTACCTAAACAGAATACCAAGCTTGAGCTTCCTTTTTTCCTTCCTCAGGGAACCTCAAAACATGTATTTCTGGTGAAAACAGAATTTCGAAAAATGCAATCACTACTTCCTGTCACTAGCAGAAAAAAAGAAAGTAAAAAAGGAGACTATAGAGGGCGCTATATTACGGACGATGTTATAAAATTGTTGTCGTTTTATCTGGCATTTGGAACCGCTGTGAGTGAGCTAATAAATATAGCTATACCATTTTACATATGAAGCTGGGTATATATATCATTGAAACTCCACATTTAAATCAAAACCCGGGCTGTTCGCACAAAGGAGAGGCTGTCAGCCCATGTTCGGTATAATGGGTATGAGAAGGAGAGAATTGGGTTTGAAAGATATGTAAATTGGTATCACTGTATCACACTTTGTGAGAAAGTATCACAAACTGCCTGGACTTTAAACGAGTATAGAAAATGGTAGCGAAAGATTTAGAGTGAGTGAAGAGAAAGGTAGTAGTTGGTTGCTGACGCGTTGTACCTGCTGTATACACTGTTGTAAAGACCGTTCGCTTTAGGGCTAGCGCTGCTGTACAATACAGTGCCTTCCACTGTAGCGTCTAAATAGCGAGTGACACTCTTAATTTTTGTGTGTCTCTCTCATCGGATCCCATTACATTCCAAGAGAAAAAAGCTAAAGAAAAAAAAAATTCTAGTGGTGTGAAACACTCACAAGACTTTCTCTTACTCCAAATTACATAGTCTACAGTTTTTCGAGCTGTAATATATAACGCTTCTTCTTATTATAATTTATTTGTTTTAATTGCGCTAATAATTAGTTCGTTTCCTTTGTGACGTAAAGTCATTTTGGTATTTCAGGACCGTTTCACTAAGTGGGTGGAAATCATACCTCTACGTTCGGCAACCGGGAAAGTTATAGCGGATCAGGTGAGAAAGTTAATCTATCGCTGGGGAGTCCCCCAGTCACTACTCTCCGATCGTGGAACACCCTTCTTAAACAAGACTCTGCAAGAATTGGCAGAGACGTTCAAATTTCGTTGTACATATACCCCACCATATCACCCACAAGCGAATTTTGTAGAGCGGACGAACAGAACGCTTAAGCCAATGCTCACTACTTTTGTGAGTGATAATCAGAGGGACTGGGATAAATACCTGTCTGAATTTATGTATGCCATTAACTCATCCACTCAGGATTCTACCGGATTCTCTCCGGCCTTCCTCAACTTGGGCCGTGAATTGCCTCAGCCAAATACATGGAGGAATGAAGTTTCGGGGAATTTGCCTAGCCTAAGTGAAACTCCGCAAGAGTGGGCACGTCGCTTTGAAGTTTTGTCAAACGTGAGAGCACAAGCCGAAGAAAATTTGATAAAATCGAGTGAACGCCAGGCTCGAAACTATAACAAACACCGGAGAACAACAAGATTCACAAAAGGGGAGCTCGTGCTACGGCGAACTCATAAACTATCTTCCCCCGCCAAACGCTACAGCGCCAAACTTGCGCCACGGTATGAGGGCCCTTTTCGCGTATCTGGAATCCTCTCGCCCACGGTCTACCAGCTGGCCACCACGCGTGGCAAAGATGCGGGTAATTGGCACATTTCACAGATAAAACGGTACTATCCTCCCTATGAATCCACATCCTTTCAATCTGCGACGACGTCTGGGGAAGCCAGGAAATGATACCGTTCCCTGGCCTTGATGGGGGGGTGTGACGTAAAGTCAGATTTGTTATGTTAAAGTTATGTTATGTTATGATATGTTAAAGTAGTAGTAGTGGCTTAGTGGGGAGAGTTCACCAGGCGAGCGAGTGGTGGGGAGAAAGTGCTGTAGCCAAGAGTGCTGGAGTGGGGCCATTCTGCTCTGGAGGGCGACAAGTGCTAGAGCCCTAAGCTGTTGTCCGACCAAAATAGGACGAACTGACTCAGCTAGAAGGACGAATTTTGGAGTGCACTCCACTAAGAGAGAAGAAAAGGAGCGAGTAAGGCCCGAGGTACGCCATCGCCTATCTGGCCGCTGTAGAATTTCATCGGTAGCAACACGAGCACCAAAGGTACTGTGTGTGGTGAAAGTGGGGTCACCTGTTCTCTCCCTTTTATATTCAAAAGGAAAGAAAATAAACTAACTACTAGCGTTACCTGAACAGGGAAAATTGTAAATAACCCTAGGTGTAAGTTGGATGTAAGTTAGGTTAGACAGTAAGGACGCATATTTGTTTTTTTTTGTAATTTTATCTCTCAGATATATTATTTAGTTGGATAGGAGTAGTGTTGTTTATGTTTGGGGCAGAAGCACCCCCGAGTTTTTTTTATTATTATTTTTTTTATTATTATTGTAATAAACGTCGTTGCAGTTTGACCGATCTCTTTTAATTTTTTTTTTTCCCCAACTTGGTCCCCACAACCCGTAAACTATCCCCAACCACCTAATTGCACCACCTCCCCTTCTGTCAACGTTATTAACGTTATACCTTTTTAAGTGTTATTGCGACAAACTAGATTTTGACTGAATTTGCTCATGCGTAGATTCCCATCTTTAATAGTTTATGGACTGCACCAGTTACATAAAATTAAGGTCAACCTCATGAATACCTAGAAAACTTAAGGTCTAAGAGAAGTTTTTAACTGAATATTATGAATCCCTTGCAGAAATTTTTGTGATTGTTTAACATCAATAATCCTATTTTGTTCCATTAGTATACACGGTCAAATACAAAATGGTGGACTTATATTAAGTCTTGCCTTTGTGCCCAATTCTCTTTTGCTCTTTTTTCAACATTGAATTGAAAATTCTGAATTTTTTCTTAATAGCTCACTATAAAAAAATTTAATTGCATAATTTGATAATTTATAAAATACCAACAAAGCGAAAATTAGTAAAAAAATTCTAAATTAATTTTTTCAAAGAAATAAGCTATAAATAATTAACCAATCACAGTGTAGAAGAGAAATGTGAAATATGGGTTTATGTTAGGCCAATCAGAAACTTAGAATTATCATGCGGACCACGCCCACGTGTGACAACTTCACTGTGATCACTGTGATTGGTTAATTATTTATAGCTCATTATTTTTATGAAAAAACTAGTTTAGAATTTTTTTCCTTTCGTAGGTATTTTATAAATTATCAAATTGTGCAACAAAGATTTTTATAAAAGAAATGCAAAAATAAAGTAATTTCTAACTAATATTTATTGTTTTATAAAATTAAACCTGTAAAGAAAAACTCAGAATTTTCATTCCATTGCTGAAAAAGAAAGCAAAAGACAATTAGCCTGAATTCAAGTTACAAAGTAAGTCCGCCATATTGTATTTGACCGTTTACACTAGTAGGAAAAAATAAATTGTTGAACATCCACAAAAATTTCTTAAAGGAATTCAGAATTTTCAGTTAAAAACTTTTGTAGTACCTGGAGTTTGTAGCTATTCATTATATTGTCCTTGGATTTTATGTAGATGGCGCAGTCCACCAAGTATTGAAAGAGTACTATCTATAAAGATAAAAATCTACGCAGAAGCTAATTCCAAAATTTAGTTTCTCGCAACAACATAAAAAATGGAATTGAACTCATTTTTAGTTCAGTTAAACAAATAAATTATAGAAAGCCGTTATATATTAGAGTTCGAAAATCTGGAGACATTGTACTCGTATAAATCCCAATTTTTGTTTAGAAAAAAAAAATAGAATGTGGAAATGTAGATTTAAATAAAATAAATAAATAAATAAACCTATGGCGCAACAGCCCTTGAAGGGCTATGGCTTACCAGACGGTGATTTTTATTGGGGGGCGTATGGTAGGCATGCCGCAGCTCCCTCGCCGTTTACTTCCGGCCTTCGCTACCTAGGTGCGCTCCCAACTGTAGCTTCCCACTTTTTCTCATAATGCTGGGTTAACACTGACTTTGTCCTCATGGAAATCGAACCCCGAATCCTCGCACCAAAGTCGAGGCGCTAGCCACTAGACCATCTCGTGAGAATATTTAAATTACAAAATAAAAATTAAATTGGGTAGACATAAAATGCTTTAAGTAATCACAAAATTAATTGGAGGATCTAAACTTAATAAAATGACTTTTCTGAGGAAACCATAACCCCCACCACCACCACCACCACCACCACTCAAAACTTCTTTAAATGAATTTCTCAGAAAAACAGTTTCAAACAAAATGTGATATTCAAAGCGAGTGTAAAAAATTTAAATAAATACGTCGGCGTTTTTACGATGAAAAGGCAGAAAAATGAAAAAAACTCGGAAAAACTCACTTTCGGTCAACGATTTTCTTCAAACTGGGAATTTCCACAACATATTTAATTCTAATTAATATTATTTAGATGAAACAATTGTATATTGATCTGAAACAGCACTTTATAAAGTAAATATAAAGATCCACATCTTCCACCAAAAGCCTGGTGTGAAACACTCACACAACTTTCTCTTATTGTAGTTTACAAAATTGTAACTGACAAATTATATAGACATTATATCAAATTTAATGAAATTCGTCCTTGGTTTTATGGAGAAAATCGCAATACTAAAAAAACTATCCAGGAAACTCGATTGAGAAATATTTACGTATAACTTACTGTCGAATCCCATAGTGATACCTAAACAGAACATCAAATTTGAACTTTTTGCGATTTTTCGTATAAAAGCTATGCTGTTCACACACACTCACACAAACAGACCATTTTCTAAAAATCACTTTTTTGGACTCAGGGACCTCAAAACATGTATTTCCGCTGAAAATCTGACACGATTGCAATATTTCCTCTTACTAAGGAGTAAGAGAAAGTAAAATAGAGAGATGGTTGGGGTAACAAGTACCAACCTACTAGCCCAAGCGCGCCAATAACAAAGAACCAAACTAACGCCACAATGTACGCAAGACTGTTTAGAATCAACTTTTTTTGTTGGAAAATGTTTCAAATAATAGTGATATGTTTCTATCTATGCTACAAGCATTCCAAGTATAATGAAAATCGTTGTATCCCGTTTTCGGGAAAGTTCCAAAAAATTCAAAAAGCTATTCTGTAAAATCGCAATTCCCAGTAGCCGATTTCCTTCTAATTTGGAATTCTCTCGATGCTTTCAATGTGTACTAACATTATGTAGTTTAGTAAAAACCGTACACTGTACAGAACTGATATTTCAGAAGAAAATCATAACGCTAATGTTCCCCTAGAACCACCCAAAAATCAATTTATGCGGGGAAAACGTTTCAAATCAAATAATAGGTATTTATGTATGTGGATAGTTAACAAAGTTTAAATAAAAGCGTTGGAGCCGTTTTCGAGATAAGCACAAAAAAATGAAAAAAAAAAACAGTTGGAACTTCCTGCGATTTATCGTTTTTGAGATATTTTGTGTATTTATGCATACAAACATACACTATTTCGTACTCAGAGGACCTCAAAACATGTTTTTCTGGAGAAAACACAATTTCGAAAATTTGACACGATCGCTAGAATTTAAGAGAAAGTAAAAAAATCCAGGCATGATAGGAACTTTTTTTTTTTTAATATTATCTTCAAGAAGTGTCGTCTATAAGGAACAAACTGCAAGATGAAATTGAAAATTTATTCAACCTTTTAGATAAAAAATTCAGTTAAACCTCAATTTATCAAGGTTTCAATTTATGGGGAAAAAAGCGGAGAGATAAGGAAAACTAATAAAAATTATGAATGTTGATAAAAATGAAAGAAAAATGGATTAATGGAAGGGGAAATAAAAGAAGAAAGGTTTTATGATTATTTGATACTTCTAATGATGCAAATAAAAATGGTGTTAAAGAGTTTAATGAAAGAAAATTATTTTTCAATGTAACAAGAAAGAAATGAAATTATTACAAAAAAAAAAAAAAAAAAGCGAGAAAAAAAAACAGAATAAGAAATGAAATAATATAGGAAGAAGATTGGTTAGTAAGTTGTAGTGTGGTGGTAATGGAGTAAAGAAGTTAGAAAGAAGAGTTTTTTGGAATTGGAGGAGGAAAGTCCTTTGCCAGAAACGAAAGGAAGTAAGAAGAATGAGAAAGAGACGGAGTTTGTAAAAGTTAATAGGTCCGGGTTGAAGAAGTCTCGTCAGAAGTGGACGGAGCAAGGAGGAGGTACTCGGTCGGTGATGTTTTTAAAGGTCTTGGTTGGTAAGAGCTTGGTACAGAAGAAGGGTAATAACGGTCTTTCTAGTTTGGAGGCTTTCTCACCCCTTTTGAATAGCAGAGTTGGTCTGTTCCAAAGTTACTTAGTAATAGTAGTGGTAGTAAAAGGCAGTGTGGTAATTAAGACCAGGCAATAGAAGCGGGCAAACGGGAGAGGGTCCGGATGGGCGGGGGACGGTATAACGAGGACCAAGAAGAGGGCGCAGAAGAGGAAGAGAAAGAGAGAGAGAACACACCACTAGGAAGTGAGTAAAGGACTGTAAACGGGGTGAGAGTTAACAAATTGTTTTCACAGAGTACTGAGGGCAATGGGGGGTTTGGTAAGACTGCCACTAGGGACCGTTTCCGCCGGAAATACATCTCTCCAAGGTTCTCCCCCAACTCCCTCGCTCTCTCTCTCTACCGGTTCATTCACTGCCGGTTCTCTCAAGTTTTGGCCGCAATCCTTCTCGGCGCTAATAGACCGTTAAAGATGTGCGGCCGGCCGCCCATAAACAGAGACAGAAGACGAAAATGGGCAAGGGTGCAACAGAGATAGAGATAGTAGAAGTTAATTAAAATTCATTTACTGAATTAGCACACCAGCTAGCAGCACCAGTCAGTTCTGTTCGTGTCTAAGTCTACTACGTCAACTTGTCTACTCTATTACTAAAGGACTTGTTATCCCAAACTAGCACTCGCTCTTTCACTAAGATAAAAACAGATACTAGTGAACTGATTCCATATTTAATACAATCATTAATTTCGAAATATATTTAGTAGTTCGATAACACAATAGGAGAGATAGTATCAATTCTCTCTCTCTCTCTTTCCTGGAGCCTCCTCACAATTTTAAGTTGGTCTATCTCCATGGATATCTGGCGGTTTGAATCAAGTGCTCTCTATTCAAATTTGTCCAACTATGTTGCTCATCCGAGGGGCCTATAATCAATTGTTTTTGTTGCTTTGTTAATGATAATCCACACGGGAAATCTTAACACCGTTTGATTATTGAAGGGCTGACAAGGAAGTGAGGCAAAATTTTTTGGTCACCAATCACTTTCAGGTGTTTACCAATCTTCAGGAAGGCAGGTCATGTTCCTGCTAAGGTGTAATTTTATTATAGTGCAAGATCTTACAGAAGATAGTGTCTTTGATATTACAGAATATCAAAGACACTTTCTTTTTATTATATTTCTCTTATCACCATGCGGTGCTGAGAAGCAGCCCTAAAGCAGCCCATCTACCCGTAGATGGGGCCGTGGTCCTTTTCATTTCCGTGAAGGAATCCCCCTCCAGGTCCAGCCTTTCGTTTGGTACAAGGCGCTACACGCCTTGCTCTCTCATCGAGGAACTGTTTGGCTCTGCACTCCTCATCTTTCATCCAATCACATTGCGACTTGGACTATACCAAGTACCTCGACTCCATGATTCCCTACGCTAACAGTGTATCTGGGAGATTCTCTATTATTCGCACATTTTCGCGCAGTTTTCTCCAGCATGCGCTTCAAAAAGAGAGGGGGAACATCCAGGGCCGACAGACCCAAAGTCCTTCGAAAAATCACTAATTCTCCTTACAATGTCGCCGACCTAACCCTCCACCGAGATCTTAAAACTTCCTTTTGTCCACTACCTCATATCACGTTATAAGAAATTCCACGATTCTGCATCTGCCCATCCTAATCCTCTTATCCAAAGATCGTCCTTAATCCTTGACATAATCCGCATTACGATTACAGTCCTACACTTAAATTTTAGCTAAATTGTTGCTAAAATGTTATTTAACATATTTCTTTTAAAACGAGGTATAAATGTAAGTTGTATATTATAAACGAAAGAAGTGATCATTCATTACAAGTCACAGAAGAATGACAAGTGAGGACTGCTGTTTCATGTACTATTGACTGATTGACTCTTACACTTTATCATTGTAGTTCCAGATCAGTGATTCATTCTATTTATAGTCTAATAAACACGTTATATACCCCTCTCTTAATGATATACGATTTTATCGACAATGTCCTCTGTCGGAAGAGAATGAAATGAGAATCTATGAATCTATGCTCTGTTTCACTCATCGACGGGTTAATACGTCTTCACTTTTAATTGTAGAATTTACATATGAATAAATTTATTAAAGCTCAGAACTATATTATATTAGACTCAGTAGAAATTGTTATAATATGTTTACTAATTATTGTTTTTTCCATGCATTAAAAATACCCCCATGAAAAAATTTGAAATGTTGTAATTCATACGAGTTTCTTTTACTATAGTTCTGAGCATCAATCATTTTCTTCGAATTTGATATTTTGACTCAACTTTAGTTAGTCATGATCACAGCCAATTAGAGGAACAGTAAATTTTACTATTCATGGAACCTAGGAGCAACCTGACATTACTACTCATAGACCTCTATCAATCCCCAATAAAATGTGAAACAACCATGTCAGCTTTCTCAGACCCTATTTACAAACAACTTCCATTTTTTCGCGACGGTGGGAGGGAATGTTTCAAATAAATTGATAGGCCAATATTTATAGTTATTTACGAAGTTTAAAAAAAATTAATGGAGTTATTTTCGAGAATATTGCGAAAAAATATGATAATTGGTTCAAATATACAGTCCAATCGCTAAAAATTGTTTGCTTTTGTTTTCGTAAAACTTCGGACAACATGTATATCCGGGGAAAACGCATTTCTAAAATTTCATGCTTCCTCTTAACTTCACTTCCTCTTAACTTCACTTCCTCTTAACTTCACTAAATAAAACTTCACTAAATAAAACAGAAAAGTTCTCGATAAAACTTAAAAGAGAATCCAATCTTCGAGAAAAAAGATTTTTTTTCTTTCTTTTTATTCCGAATAGTTCGTCGCTTTTGTAAAAATATCGAAACCAACAATCCGAGAAATGGGGGTGTCGTCTTATACCTTTATAGGTGGTAGAAGCATGAAATATATTAGGGTAGCAGAATCTTCAATCCTCAGAATCCTCGATATTCCAAAAATCAATTTTTCTGGGAAAATGTTTCGAATAAAAGTGATAGGAAAAGTGATTTGTGTAGACAATTGCGAAGCAAATCGTTGGAGCCGTGGTCGAGAAAATCGCGATAAACTGAAAAAAATCCAGTAAAGTCGCATTTCCAGTTATGGATTTGGCTCAAATTCTTCGTTTCAGATGCGGTGGTACTACCTAAACCCTAAACAGCAAATCAAGTTTGAGCTTACAGCGATTTTTCGGATTTGAGGTATTTTGTTCACACACATGTACACTAAAAACCTTTTTTTCGACCTCAGGGGACCTCAAAACATGTATTTCCGGTGAAAATTCAATTTCGAAAATTTGACACGATCGCAGTACTTTCTCTTACTAGGAATATGAGAAAGTAAAGAGTAAATATCGATTTGATAAACAAATTAAATAAAAAACTTCTTTATTGATAGCAGTGCTAACAATTCATAGGAGAATATTTAATATGCTGACACCAAATGTGCGGTAGAGTTCAGGAGGGAGATGTACACAAAGCATCCCAAAGTGTGATCGTGTATGTATGCACGGGTACTAATAACAGATGCAAATACAGGGGAGATAGGGAAAATTTCCTGCCTGATATATAATGCAAGCTGGTAGCATTTAGTTGCTAGCTGAAGCTCTCTTCCACTCGCGTTCACTCTTTCTAGCTTTGGGACTTTGGGAAATGTAGGGTGGAAACCGGTTATATACAGGAAGTGGTAGGGGGAAGAAGAGTACGACAGTTTTGGGTATACCTAGAGGTGAATATTTTAAACACAAGGGTTTTTAGAAGGAGGGAGTACTGTACAGGGAATGGTTTTTGGACTGGAAGTAGATACAACCTAGTATATCCAAAGTGAAAATCGGCTGGGAGGTAGGACAACAGGGAGTGGAAGGATATAAGGGTGGGTTAAACTCATGAATAAGTGAGACTGAAAACCCTACTCTAGGCAAGTCCTTTATGGGGATTGTGTTACTCTTCTATCCCACCGGAGATAAAGCTGTGCATTATTAAGAACCCCGGAGGCTCGTCCGCCCGAAGTAGCAAACAAGGTGTGGTAGTGGATATGGTTTGGTAGAATGGTTTTTGGAAAACGAGCATGGATGGGAAGATGGGTTAAAAATGGTAAAGCCGAAAAGAGAGAGAGAGAGATATTGAAGAGGGAGGAAAGCAAGTTTATGGTATGAGAGTGTTACATGACGATGGGGTCGACAACGGTGTGCGCGCGTTATATGGTATAGGTTAAACTTTGAACACTCTGGGAATGGGAGCAAAAGAGAATAACAAGAGTGAGAGAAGGAAGAAGGGAGAGAAGTGGGTTTTGTATGGAGAGAGTAGAAGAGAGAGAGGGTGAATTCACGAGGAAGAGCGGAAAGCAAACGCGCGAGAGTTGAGTATGGTGTAATTTATTTATAGAGAGGTGCTAGTAGAAGTAGCAGGAACGTACGGATGGGTATGGTGGGTTGTTTCTACCCACAGTCTGCCATTGCCTTGTTTGCGGAGCCCCATTACCAACTTCTTCCCTTCCGTCTTTTCCAAACCTTTACTACTTACACCTTACACACTTATACAGACAAAATAACCTTACTGTGTAAATGTTATCACCACACCGAGCAATATACTCACACACACACACACACTTCTCATCCAAACATACCGCCTTAATTGTCCTATACTACTCTTTATACTTACATGTCGCTCTTCGGCCGAGTTCAGACCTGTAACATAAACATTTACATTACTAATTACTTCATATGTTACACATACTTAATATGTAAAGAGATTAATTTATTTTTTCAATTTTTTTTTAACAAAAGAAGACATATTTGCTTTCTTAAATTAAATTCTTACAACAAATTCTTATTGTTTGAACTTTTAACTATTTCTTTTTATATTCTGTAGTTTTTACGGATAGAAATTGAAATATCCGGATTAGAAATACTAATAGCTCCAAACTCGAATATTAGTTTCAAAGGTGACTAATAAACAATTCCTTTCCTGTCTGTAATAACATGCTATAAGACTTTGACTGTGATTACATTCAATTTAAAACTCTGAGTTTTCATGGAAAAACATATTTCGGGTTTAAATAACGAAATTTTATAAAAACAAATATCACCTCAAACACCATGACATGAAAATTATAGACCAGCTATCAATTAATTAAATGCCAATAAAAGAATTTGCTTGATAAAAAGATGGGAGAGTTGATTATTATAAAATTATTAATAAAAGAACAAAAGACTGAAAAAATATTATTATAATCGAGAATAAATGTGAAGTGGTTATGTTTATGATGGATATAACATACGGGATTGAGTGAGGAATGATGGGGAGGACAGAAGTAATGCTTGGTCGAGGTGTGGAGAGGGTGATAGGGTGATGTATATGTATATGTATATGTGGAATATGTTAGAGGTGGCCGCAATTAGTGCTGCTATTGTTATATATGTAAGGGGAGGTGAGCGACTGGTTATGTTCTCTGATATGTATATACATATATATAATTGAGGAGTGGGGATAATGCAGAGTCGCACTGGTTTAATAATTGAGTGGACAGGTAATTAGCAAGGGGATTCGGCCATTGTCATTTTCACAATACTAAAACCCCCACCATAATGGGGATGTTCGTCACTCATCTCTCTCGCTTCCTTCACTGTGTATGTTACTCCCTCTCATACAGTCCCAAAGAGCGTACCTATAGTTTTCGCTCTTTATATCAAACTGTCGAGTACAAATCATAATTTATAGGAACTTCGACCACAGGAGCAAAGAAGACGATAATCAAGACATCATCGCAAACGATAGAGACAAATCCTGACAAGTCTGTGTATCCAAAGCGCCAAAGATAAGGTCGAAACTCTGAATATGAGCTTAGCTGTAAAAATATTTGAAAAAATATACACTTGGAAGGTTTGTGTAAAGTCATAGAAAGGCAAAATAAAAGAAATGAAAGTTCTGTGAACAAAAATGAAAGTAGATAAGCATTCTAGAGGAAAGTTAAACGGTGATGAGAGAAGCGAAGGCAAGCTCTCATAAGGAATTTTTAGTTTGGAAAATCAGAAAGGAATAGATTCAGTATACAGAAAGGATTTCCTCAAAGTGATACGGGAGGCAACAAACAGGATAGCATTCTGAATTAACGTTACATTCGAAAGAGAATCAGAAAAACTGTATCAGCTAATTAAGGCCGAAAAGAAATTCTGGATGTCAATTATAAATTAATGACATCGAAATTGTAGGCTTTCGTGAGAATACAAGCCCTTATCATCAAGTATGAAATCAAGGAGTACACTTAAGAGGGGAATCAACTAGAAATCATCTGCTCCGTAAAAGCCAAGATCTCCTGCCGGAGTTTTTTGTTGGGAAGCATTGGTCAGTAGGCATTTGCAACCCATGGGCTAACCTGCTCTAAACTTCGCTCATGATCGTTCACAGAAAAGGAAAAAGCGTTAATCAGTTAACTAAATAGAGACCCAAATAGCAAATAAAGACCTCAATGGATAACTGGAGGAATTCTATGTTACTGACAATTCCCAACATTCCCAAAACTAGTTTAAGAAAAAAGACAACTATAATTAGATCCGTGTCCAATGAAGTTTAGTGCATAGAAACTCTCTTTTTATTGGATCTGGGAAACTAATGATGCCTAACGCTCTCTGTGGTATCATACTGTACTTATCCAAGACATCCAGAAAATGGTAAAGACATGAAACAGGTCGATGATCATAATATGAAGCAGACTATCTTGGAAATTCTCTGAAGTGTGATGATATCATTTGTGTAGTCACAAGTTGAAGGATCACAGAAGAAGGATTAAGATCCGAAACCGGTAGATGATCACAAAATTAAGTAGACTTCATGAAAAAAGTAGGCTTCTTGATATTTTGCAGACACAACCTCTCTCTTTGTTGCTTTCGAGTTTCCCCTCCAGCATATGCTGGCTGGATAACAAAAAGATAACCCTAGAAGAATGTTATTTGTGTAGTGTTTTTGAGGTTAAAAAAAAAGTTTAGATTGTATTTTAAATTGAAATTTCAATAGCCATGACCCAAAAATTGCCAACATAATTTTATATTCAGTTAATAATTGTCACGCGTACGCCACCCTAAACTGACGTTAAGATACTATTGTTTAAGAAGCATTGAAGCAAAATTGAGAATGCTATAGAAAAAGCGAAGTAGAGGAGGAATAACAGGACTAAAAGTACGAATGGATTGGAGCTATGTAGAATTATCTCTGGGTAGATAATATCTAGCCATCCATGGGTAAGAAGATATGGCACAAATATGAAAGTTTGATGACAAGAGAGTAACTATCAACAATGGTTATATTACTAGTAAATAGAAAGGTAGATAATGTTCCATAAATAGAAATGGGTTGGGACTCCAGTATATAAGCCAAGAGAGAGAGACTGAAAGTGAACGCCTCAACTGGAGTAAATGGCAATGATATCAAAAGAGCTATATAATGGTGAGTTACATGGAGAGAATGAGCTTGGAATATAATTGTAGTTTATATATGCCTGCTGCCTCTTTTAACGGACCATATAGCATCAGTTTTGTTGTAGTTCGTGGTGGGACAAGTTGAGGGCGGTAAAAGGGCCTTCTACATTTCTTGTCGTCTCTCATATATATATATCTAACTCCACTTCTTGTTATATCCTGTTGTAAAAGATAATGTAACATTAGAGTGGAAATGGTAAGAGGACTACTGTCACTAGTTCTCTCTCACCCTCTCTCTCTCTCTCTCTCTCTCTATATATATATATATGTTTGTATGTATGTATGCGTCAGTAACTGTATATTGCTGATGTAAACTTACAAACGACCCGCTACTACAACAGCCTACAGCTGTAGTCATTGTTACCAACCTTCCTTTGTCCAACAAACTATTTGTCCCCAAAACTCTCGTATCTTTCTCCCCTTTTATCATCTTCTCTAAGTAGTTTCTTCCCTAGTTCAGTATTATCTGCTAGACCCGAAACTGCACTTTAATATTCCCTACAAGCAGCTCTTATCATCCAATACGGAAAATCTTCTCTATTATGACCGCTGTCATTTCTACTTTCTCCGATTTTATAAGAAAAAGTTTAACGTGATATAGACGAAATTTTCAAAACTGAGAATTTTATTTCTAATTAATTTTGTTTAGATGGTAGAAACGTGTAAGATAGCATTTTGGAGGAAAACATAACCCACCCCTGCCACAAAAGCCCCCTTAAATGACTTCTTCTGGGGAAATGTGCAAAAAGTTGTAGCTCTTTACAAGTGTAGTTCACATACTTAGTTTAAAGAAAATCGTTGAAGCCGATCTAGAGAAAATAGTAGAAAGCTAAAAAAAACTTCAGTAGAATCGCACTTCCGGTTAACCCAATTTTTTTCAAACACGAAATATTGGCAATATATTTCATTCTATTTAATATTATAGATGATAAAATTATACACTAAATTGAAAGAGCACTTAAGATCCCCTCTCCTAAAAACCTCTTAATGAATGTTCCCAGAGAAATGGTGAAGCTCTTTGTATGTCTAGTTAATATAAACAGTTTAAAGAAAATATTCGGAGCCATTTTTGAGAAAATCGCAAAAAACTGAAAAATTAATTTTATCAAGTTTAGATTCTCCCATCATATAAAATTGAAAATAAATAAACATTTAGTAAAGATTATTAGTTTGAAGAAAATCTGTCAATAAAATGGAGTAAACTGCAGTAACAGAGTGTCGTGTGAGTGTTTCACACTAGATTTTGAGTCCTTAACAAGCGGTCTGTAAATATACACGAGGATAAAAACAGATAAAAAAGGAAGGAAACAGTGGAAAATCAGTGAAATAGAAAAAACGAGGCATGCGTAGGAAATGGTCAGTAATACGATTTCGTTATGTCTAAAAATAAAATATAAACAATAAAAACATAAATATAAGTTTCGTAAAAACCCTTTTTCAATAGGATTAAGGGATTGTAAAAATAAAATAAAAAAAACTAATAATAATAATAAAAATGGTCCAGACTATAAAGGGCTGCTGAATGGATAAGAGATGATATTAATCTTTTTTTTTTTTAAAAAAAGTAAAGAAAAATAAAAGTGTAAGGGCGGCATTCGGAAAGAGGCGACCAGAAGATGAAAACGAAGTGGTTGAAGAAGGAAACTGGAAGTGGGGAAGAATGACTTTAATATATATTGAAAGGAATAAGATGAGAGGAAAAGAGAGAGTGGAAAATGGTGTAGACGGACCGCCGTTGTCGGGCTAACAAGTGGGGGAGAAGGAAAAAGAAAAGCACGTCTTCGCGGAAAGATATTGCATTTGATGTCTATTTTTCCACATGACGGCATGTTTACTTTAAAAACCCTCTATTTTTTTCCTTTTCAGAATAGAGATGAAAAAAAAAGAAACAGAAAATGGTGGTTAAGAGTAAGAGGTGAAAGAAAAGGGAAGAACACTCAGACGAAGGGCTAATATTAAAGTTAGTAGGGAACATAACCTGGAACAATCCCTACAGACTTCCACTCTACTTAGGAGGGGGAGGAAGCACGTCCATATTTCCTTTTGGTTTCACAAAAGCCTCATATCTAAAAACCTTGAAAGAAGTGAGAGTGGGAGAGTGAGAGAGAGAGAAAAGGAGACGAAAAACCACTCACTTTTTGCGGCCAGCTCTTTTTGTAAATCTCTCCACTTCTTTTCCCCGACTGCCCCCACTCTTAAATAAAAAAAGGAAAATCTTCCAACCATTCTCTAGCATCACTGAACTCGTTTACTGATACGATTTTATTGGAATATTTTACTTCCTGACTTGTGGAAATTCCCCAGGAAAAAAAGTGAAGGGAACCGGGAACACTGATGCTGGTTCTTCAGCAAAAGATTTTACGACAAAAAATCTTGTGTCAAATACGCTTACTACAATTTACTTAGTTTTTTTTGCGTATCGTCTGCCTTGGCCATTAGCCCCTTTCAAGCATTTTCCTTCTCGACACATGGCCACACCAGCTGCGATGGAACTGTTAAATCTTATTTGATATCTATATCATTGATCATTGCCCAGCAAGAAATAGCTGTATAACTTGGTTGTGAAACCTGTGGGCAGAGTTAAATGACGTCACAGCTATTAGAAAGCATTGGCAATGGGCGGAGCTTAACAGCCGAGCTATAATTACTTTGTTATTATTGTCAATTTCCTTCAAAGTTGGCATTTGACTAAATATTTAACTCTCTTCAATATTATATAGTGGGAGAATCTAAAGATGGGAGCGTGATCCTAGAGGAGCTTCCCCTAAACACAGCTAAAATTAATTTACATGGACAATATGACTAATAAAAGTGATAGAGCCAAATAAATGTAGAGTCTAATAAGAAGAAATACAAGTTCAAAGAAAATCGTTGGGGCCGTTTGCAATAAAGAACCCTGAAGTGTAGGATGGATATTCAGTATAGGTGGCGCTTCCGGTTGAATGATTTTGACCAAAACCTTTTGGTCAGATCATCTAACTGGCATTTAATCGAAATATCAAGTATGAACTTCCGGTGATTTCTTCGTTTTTGAATTACGTTGCTATGCACATACTTACATACATACTCATATATATCCACTTTTTCTTACCCAGGAAACCTCAGAATATGTTTTTCCCGTAAATTTTCAATTTTGAAAATTATATGACTTTCTTCCAGAGTAAGAGAAATATCTTTAGTGTCGTATGTATCAAGAAAATCCGAGAAAACTAAAAAAAAAAGGTTCTGGTGTGAAACACTCACACAACTTTCTCTTACTCTTGTTCTCAAAATTATAATTGACAAATTTTATAGTTTGTGTACCAAATTTAACGAAATTCGTCGAAAACTGAAAAACTGTTCAGTAAAAGCGCACTTCCGGTTTACTAAATTTCTTAAAACTCGGAATTTTGGCCATCTATTTATTTCTAATTAATTTTGTTTGGATGATAGAATTGTATAATCAACTGTGATAGCACTGTAGAGAAAAACACAACCCCATCCATCCCCTAAAAGTGCCCTTAAATGAATTTTCCCAGAGAAATGTTTTAAATAAAAGTTGTAGATCTTTGTATGTTTAGTTTATATACAATGTTTCAAGAAAATCGTCGGAGATATTTTTTGAGAAAATCGCGAAAAAGTGAAAAAAAATTCATTTAGTAAAGTGGTAATGCTAACGCACTTCCGGTTATCCGATTTTTTTTGAAACTCGGAATTTCAACAACATATTCAATTCTAATTAACATTATTTAGATGACAGAATTGTCTAATAAACTGAAATAGCACTTTAGATAGAAACCTAACCCCACCCCTCCCCCAAAAGTGCCCTTACATGAATTTTCCCGAGAGAAATGTTTCAAATAAAAGTTGTAGCTCTTTGTATGTGGTTGATGTACCAGTTTAAAGAAAATCGTCGGAGCCATTTTTGAGAAAATCGCAAAACAAAAAAAAAACAACTAGTAAAGTGGTACTTCCGGTTGAGGATTTTGACAGATAACGTATTGTCAGATCCCATGGTGATACCTAAACGGAATATCAAGTTTCAACTTTCTACGGTTTTGTCATTTTTGAGCTATGCTGTTCACACACACACACACACACACACACACACACACACAGATCCACAAACCACTTTTTTGGACTCAGGGGACCTCAAAAGGATATTTCCGATGAAAACTCGATATCGAAAATTTGACACGATTACAATACTTCCTCTTACTAGCAGAAGAGAAAGTAAAAAGTTCAGTTAAGTCGCACTTCTGGTCTGCTGATATTCTTCAAAAATGGAATTTTGGCAACAAATTTAATTCTTATTAATATTATATAAGTATTAAATTAATAAAATACTGAGAATAGGCTCCTTGAAGGTATGTCGAGCATCCTCCAGGGCCGCCGCATAAAATAAAATTTCGACAAAATAAAAATAAATATATAAATGATAGAGCTTTTTGTATGTAATGTAGGTATATAATATTTAAAGAAAATCATTGGAACAGTCTGAAAAAATAAATCGCAAAAAATTGTTCGGTATAGTGATACTTCCGGTCACTATCGGATCTTTTAACGCATTTAAACGAATGTAAAGTAAGAACTTACTGCAATTTTCATTTTGCATTTTTGATTTATGCCGACTAAGCACACAACACACAAACATCATCATCATAATCGTGCGCCTCTTCTACCACCTTAGAGGTGTGAGGCCCCCTGCACACAAACATACAAACCAATTTCTAAAAACCACTATTTCGTACTCAAAATATATTGTATTTTTGATGAAAACTCAATTTCGTAAATTAGTCACGATTACAGTAACTTCCTGTTAAAGCAGAAAGAGAATGCAGAAAAAAAAAACCAAATCAGAAAGAAAGCACTTGGTTTGTCTTTGGAGATAAAGAGGTAGAATACGTACAAGGGAGAGCATTATAATAAATTAGCGCCACAGAAACCTGAAGGGACATTTAGGGCGCCCTAGTAGTTAGTAGTTAGCCAAAACCGGATTTAGTGGAAACAGGCAGTAACAAACAAGGGATACCCCTGTCTTTCCACTCTTGCTGGGTCTACATCGCCCTTTCTCGCTTAGCCAGTACTTGAAAACTACAATACCTATTTACTGGGTTCTCTCTAGTTCCTTACTTTACTAATCTCTCAACCACTAAAACCCACAGTTTCCAATTAGCAGATTGCTATCGGTTGCTAACCCTGACTTAGGATGGTCCAAGATCACGCCCCCCCAACAACCCACTTGGAAAAAATGAAAATTAAATTTTTCTTGGAAATATATTTCGAATTAAGAATTTAATTTAGTTTAGATAATTTTTCAAAGTTTAAAGAAGCTATTTTACATTAACGATCTTATCTTGGTGGACAACTCATGCCAATTGCTAAAAGCATTTCTTTCGTATTCAGGGGGCCTTCAAACAGGTTAAGTGAAAACTTAATATGTATCGCAAATTTGACACGCTCGCAATACTTTTTCTTACAGTAAGAGAGAGTAAAAATATATCTCATCAGCTTATCAGTTTAGTACAATTGTAAAAAAGGTTTTCGAAGAGAGCGCTTTATTTTTTAAGATTTATGGGTAATAAAATATACATTTATAAAAGTTGAGATCCAGCAACAAGCTTGGAAATACATAAAACTCTAATGCGCACATAAACTACAACTACAGAGAATAGATTTAACTGGAAAATAAAACCGAACAAAACTACTTGAATTTTTTTCCTGGTAGTTATAGATGGAGATTATAAAGTGCTGTGTGAAAGAAAAGAGAAATACGGGGATGAGGTTATTTGGGAAATATAGTGGTGTTAAGAAAAAGAAGCAAAAAGAAGAGAAGTAAGGCCAAGATGTGGGAATGAGAGAGAGAGAGAGAAAGGATATAGAGGATTTACGCTATACGGCTGTGTATCAGCGGCAAAAAGGGAAGCAGTTTTATTCGGGCTTTGCCAACTCCCGAAAGGGTAATAAGGTGTCTCATTCCGTAAAAGCGCAGATGGTTTTTAGTAAGGTGGTAAAAGGAAACAACCCTCTAGATATCTAGTTGGTAATTGTTTGGTAGGGAACAAGGCAAGAAGGGCTTTAGTTAGAAGGGAGGGATCCCTATTTTGGCTGCAGACCAAATCCTCCTTCTATTTCTCTCTTCTATTATCCCGAATTCCCTATCTTTGTGATTCTTTTTTCACCTCCTTTCTCTTCTTTTTTACTTCCTTTCCACACAATATACAACAGTTTACACCGCTCTATACTTCTATTATAAAGGGGACCGTTTCTACTGTTCGCCACCTACACTCAAGAACTTTATTTTTGATCCTCAAATATCCTGAAGGTCTACATTGTTCTTGATCTGTTTTTTTAAAAAAATATATCCCCTTATAAGTCTTAACGTGTAAGAAGAAGAGATTCGCCACATATGTGCCCTGCTGAAGATGGTTTATTATTACAGAAGCTCATTGCAATATGGGCGAAACGTCGGCTTAATGCAGTGCTCCGCTAGCATTCAAGGCGTCGCCTCCGAATAAGCTCACTGCAATACAGGTGAAACGACCAAGCAAACTACTGATGCGGTCTCAACACAGAAACTTCAGTGTTTTCATTTAGTAAAAATTCCGGATTGTTAAAAAATTTATCAATTAGGAGTCAGAAAGCTTTGTGAATAATCTTTCAAGCTTCTGCGGCAATCTTAGGTCTTCGGTTGAAAACCGCATCAATGGTAATCTTATAAACCGAGCTTTTGCCCATGATACATTAGTTGTTTGAACATATTAGAGGCAATACTACCCTGAAGAATACTACTTTTGTAATATGGACTAGGCACTGGTTTATAATAACAAAGTTATGATAAGTTACACTGATGGGGACTGAACCCGAAGATATAAGTGTTTTACACAGCATTGGGAATGTTTCACTCCAGATTTACTTTCTATTCTGACTGTCTTGCTCTTGGAAGCCATAGGGTCGTAATAATAAGAAAATTTCCAGCCGGAAAGTGGACTCCTTATCTAACAAATAACATCAGTCAAAATCATAGATACTTATTGATAATATTCTCCTCTTATTTAGGGATTCAGGGCCTATAGTGCTGGAAATGTTCCAGAGCTGTTTTCCAAGATAGCTTGCCTCACTTTCTTTTCCGGTAATCGTCCGATATCGGCCAAATCAAGGAGCATGGTGTAAAATAATTTTTACCTTGTGCAGGATTATCGAGCTACCAAAGTATTAACCAAGGCATCCTGAAGACCGTAACCACTGATGCAGGCTATTAAGGAAAAAATTGCCTCGAAGATTCTAAGAAAAAGAAAAAAGTTCTATTTAGAAAAAAAAATAGATGGTTTCTAATTGTGGTATTTCTCATCTTTGGATAAAAGAAGCGTATGTTTAGTCTGGAAGTAAAAAAAGAAATGGACTTCTCTTGTATGTAGTGATAGTAGTGGCGCTGTCAGCAAGTATTGGCATTGGGAGCAATCAGTGAGTGTGTGTGTGTGTGTATCTGTTTTTAGAATGGGATTATACAGATGTGTGCGTATTGAAGAAGTAAAGCCATTGATGGATAGTCTGGTGGTTGGATGTGAGTGTGTACTTTGGGTGTTTGTTATGAGTGGCTGTGTGTGTGTATGTGTAAGCGTGTGTTTGTCGTCGAATAGAAGAGCTTTACTAGAGTATAAGAGGGTGACAGTTGGAGTTAGTGGAGGATTGATAAGGGCCCCATACTATATAAGGCCAAGTGGGTTATAGTAGAGTGGAGAGAGAGAGAGAGAGAGAGCGGAAAAAAAGGCATACACAGAGATTGGAGTTGACATGTTGTGCGTGTGAATGTGGCGCGTTCGTTCGTATGAGTTTCAGAGAAGAGGATGATGATGTAGTACCATTGGTACAAACCATACACACGCGCTCAACACACTAAACGTACATACCCACAAATAAGGCTATGTCAAAGGGGGTCCCTCTCTCTCTCTCTCTCTTGTTCCTTCCAGTTAGACCAGGAAGATCCCCTCATCCAGATAAAAATCCTATCAAGTTTACTCCCCTACTAACCCCTGTGTATATACGTAACTCCCTACCTCTCTCTCTGTCTACCCCTACTGTAACCTACCCCTAGGACGTCTATAACCCTCCCCGTCCAAAATCCCACTTCTTCAATGCTGCCCACCCCCGCCATACTTTTCCATCCTATCTCTGTTTCGAACGCCACCAAACCGAGCACTGGGCTCTTTATTGAAGTTTTATTATACTACCGTCTACAACAGGGTGATAACACGTTCATTCTTCACTACCCTCTCTCACTTTCTCTGCATCTTCTACACTCTTTTCCCGCTACCCATAATTCTCATATTAACCCCCTTCCTTAAGCTTTGGATATTGCTTCTGCCAACTCAACCAAAAACGCTCCGACAGCCCTCTTGTGGAAAGCACAGAAGTCTTATCAAAGATATAAGAGTCTAGAAACCTCTTCTCTCTCTCTCTCTCTCTCTATATATATATATTCTCACTCTCTCCCTCTTACACTCGCCTACTCTCGAAGCAATTGTAAAATAATGCCTTTAATGTTTATCCCTACTCCTATCTTTATCACTATCCCCTCTATATCCGGTGTAACAGAAGTACATTTTTATGATCTCACACGTTCCACAACTTATATAGCCACCCCAACCTACCTCTTTTATCATTTATTTAACACCAATCCAATAACTGAAGTTATAATAATAATTCTTTGTATATTATACTACAATATTCGTTTAACAATTTTTATCTCCCGCCTATTATTATAACTTAAAGCCGATATTATGGACTTTATACATATATATTCTATATATAAAGAAATCAGAACTCATTAAAGACTTTAAACGGTTGTATTACAAATATTCCATCACATTATTCTTATTGACATCAAGAACCCCCCTCTCCTCATTTTATGGCAAAATAATTTGCAATTATATCGCTTAAAGCTAAAAAAAAAAAAAATCCTTCATGTATTCGATGCACAAAATCTTGCTTTTTTTTATGATCAGTTAGATTTTCATTTCAATTTTTTAACCATTTCCTTGGATATTAGCAAAGATGGAAAACACTAAAAACATGGTGTATTGAAAAAGACAGTGGGAAGGGCAAGAAGGGACAGGAAAAAGGCAAGAAATGTAGATAATAACCAACACACAGGAGGAAATCTGATGAGATTTTTAGGAATTTCTCTCAAAATAGGAAAATCTTGTGTGCAACTCACACGATCTACTCCTATTTCTATTATTAATGCAATTATATATAATAAAATGACAAATTTTATTTAAACGTCAAATTTTAATCTTGTCTAATAAGACAGGTGTTTGGGGGGGGGGGAAGCAGGTAGTTGATAGATAGATGAACATTCTACCAACGCTTCTATATTATTTTCATACAGGTGTTAGAACCATACATTGTTCTGATGTCGTAATTTATAAGAAAGCCTTAACGCATCTGTTTCCTGAGAAACCCCAACCCCCAAAAAATCAATTTTCCCAAGGAAATTTTTCTAATAAAAGTAATAGATAAAAAACATATGAAGTATAAAGAAAATCGTTACAGCCGTTTTCGAGAAAATTGTGAAAAACTGCGGAAAAATCTTCAGTAATGAATCATTTCTGGTTGATGGATTTTGGCCGGTAAACGGAATAACAAGCTTGAGCTTCTTGCGATGTTTTTTTTTCACATTCCTTTGCAAGCGGGAGACCTCAATATATATATTTCCGTTGAAAATTCAAAAAATGGCCAGGAAAGTGAATCTCCTTGGAGAATGTGTCATCCTAGAGTGGGAAAGGATTGAAGAGGATAAGAAGATTTGAGCAAGAGACTTGAGAAGCCTGACAGTTCAGACAGCTCTGGGAAATAAAGAATTTTATATAGGAACGGCTCAAATTCTGCTCTATCCAAAGCCTATCCAGAAGCTAAATCTCAAGTCACAATCAACAGCAAGCCGGTGACCTAAAGTTAACTAGTGGGCCACCCTTGAATACATGTTTTACATAGATCATAGTCTACTGTAAAGTGTTCAATGTGTATAGATTATGTGTGAGATTATGCTTGCGGGTAAGCTAAAACCAAGTAGATGCACATATCCGGGTAAAAGTGAAACGTTGTTCCTTCTACAAAGTGCGCCGGGTTTAGATTAGAAATCCAGTCTTAAGACCTCGGCCCATCTAACTTTCATTGATGCCCATAAAAACTAATTTTTATATCTTTAAACGAAAACAGTCTCTAAGCACTTCCAAACACATCCTATTTCTCGATCAAAATCTTGTACCTGATCTCCTCACAATCCAAACAGTCTGTCTAAAGACGATTATATCTTCTTTTAGTTCATAAATTCATAAAAAGGGAGCGGCAAGAGTCCAATTAGATTGAGGTTTTTTTTTTTTTTTACAAACAGAACTATACAGGATATCCAAAAAAAAACTTGAATGAATGGTACTTCGCTGCTTGAGCTAGAAACCATTCACTTACTTAAGTCACTGACTCGTCCACGATCACCACATGCGCTACTCCTTTACTGGTACGTATAATAGCTTTATCATATATATCAGTAGTTTCCTTCTAGCCTGCAAGATAACGCCATTGCCGTCACTTCTTCTGGACTAGTCTGCATTTGGGGAACAAGCTCCGCTCAAGCTTCTCTCACCTCAGAATTTCTTATCTGAGAAGTGCATACGAAATCAAGAAAGATTTTGCAAGTCTACCAGTTGTCACCAGTCTATGTCTCCACTCTCACTCTCTCAATCCCATATTTCTCACTTCTTACTTACTCCATAATAAGTCCTTTGGCTTGTAAAATTATTCTTTTATATTTAATTATAGTGCAATACAAGTTAGTTTCTAGTTTATAATTCTCTCCTTTCCGACTTAACAAAACAATCCCACTCACTAGTTATCTATACTTATTAACAAAGCTCCCTAAAATTCCGTTAGGGGATTGGGAGAGATAAAAAGATCTTATAAAAGAGACAACTTAAGCAGAAAGAAATATCATCAAGAAGTATCTTCAAGTAGTTATCATCTCGTCCAACATCTCGCCCTATCAATCTACCCTCTCGTCTAGGTTGTCTCAGCTCACTCCGCATCTCCGATAACATCATCACTGCTCAAGCTTGAACAAGTTGTTCAGTGAAACGCTAATGGCATGTACAAGACCAGTGAAGGGAAGGGAAGCGCCTAAATTAGGTAAACTATTCATCCAACTAATTAACAGAGTAATTATTCTATTATGAAATTAAATAATTTTGCAATTGTGTAATTTTAGTTTTGTCAAATGAGAGAAAGTTAGAGCGAAATGAGAGAGCAATAATAGAGATAGAAAAACAGTAATTGTAAGATCGGGCAAAAGAGAGCAGACTAAGAGCCATACACATAAACACATACACTGACTTACAGTGAGAAGATGAAGTGCAGTGAAGGTCTCTGCGCCCAATCCACCCCATCGAAAAGACACTTGAAATGTTCTACACTTAAAGTGATGAATGGGCATTTTCACTAGCAGAAGTCTAGGGCTAGGAGGTGTGACGGTGTTAGTTTGCCATCATTTGGACTACGAGGATCCTCTACAACCAGAGGACTAAGAGTCTAAGTCGAGTGGTTCTGTTTTGAGTGGGTTTTAAAGGGGTCTTCAGTGGAAAGAGAGAGAAGTGAAGCGGGTGTGTGAGAGAGAGAGAGATGTAGAAATAGGTCGATGATAGCACTGGGAGAAGTACTTAAATGTATGGTAGAGATGCATTCACACAAGTGGAGTCAGGCAGTATGGTATATATATAAACTAGTAGAGTGTATAGAGAAGATGAGTGGGTGGAAGAGTAATATAATACACGTTCATAGAGCAGGCAGAAGAAGTCTACAGTGGAGAGCAGTCGGGTCAGAAGTAAATATTGATAGAGTAGTTTAGTGAATGTATAGAGAGCACACTAGTTTACTAGTGGGTGTCAGTAGAGAGCAGCACAATATCTGTACATACCTACCAGTGAAGTACACAGAACACGAACCCACACAGACACACACTGTATGAGTATAGCATACCAATACCCAACAAAACGATTGTTCTAGGATTGGTGGCTCTAGTTATAGTTTGTAGTTTGTGAGAGTACCACTGGAGGCGATACATTGGCCAAGTTATCCACCCCTATTAAACAACTAAATACTACTATAAAATTGTATGTACAAAACCAATATCTCTTCGGCTATCACGTAACCAATAGCGGTTAACCACAGAACATTAACTTCTGCTCACGTTATAAGCAATGCAACATAGAAATATGAGATTATATTTTATGCTTCAACCCATGGTAATTTTTAAAGTACCTTCAATTTTGCTAGTAGGTGGTTGAGGAATCTCAAAATTAGATGGCAGGCACGATCTCTAAAACTCCAAGTTTATAAAAAAAATTTGAAGCTGTTGTAGAACAATCGTTAAAAAAAATCAACCATTTAGTTGGTCTTGACATTATATACAATTATAATTGATTTTTAGGGCATAAGATCTACCTGAATGCGACCTACATTGTATGGGAGCGCTCCTCCTGATAGCCCCAGCAAAACCTGTGACGATAGTTTCAAAATAAGTCACACTTAAAGATTCCCTGGAATGCTGCTCTAAACCCCTCCTCCTTTATTACTCCTGGTAAGTGAAAGTATAACGATCGTGCCAAATTTTCGAAATTGAGTTTCCGCCGGAACCACATGTTCCTGGTGGATATTGGCATTATGGCATGCTACTGCCACTTACGTAATATTAATTCCCATTAGAGATAAAGCTACAATTCCAAATTTGAAAAACCGGTTAACAGGAAGTGCGGTTTTTGAGTGTTTTTCAATGTTTTCGAAAATGGCTACAATGTTTTTTCAACTACGATTTTCGTATGTGAGATATCTTATACTACTATGAGTGTCTGTAGCTGAACTCACAGGTAGCCATGAATACGGCATCTTAGTGCCATAAAAGGCGTACCTTCTACTACAACTATCTCACCCTAATGATAACAAGATCTGCCCTCTTCCCCCTAGCAAAACTAAAGAAGGAGAATTCAGGGGTAGAATCGATTACCGTAGAAGGTCGGAGTTTTCCACAGAGAAGCTGAGTATCTTCAACCTTCAAGAAGGCAACACTCTACCAGTTAGTCTGTCACGCTGCGCCGCTCTATTAGACTTACGCTACCCTTTCTGTTTCACTTGTTTCACTGTAAAGTCCTTGCAATTCTTTGCTTTGTTCAATACATCAATGAATCGTCAGAATGCAGTTCAATTTCACTATGTTTCATTCCTCCATAAAAATCTACTGCAATCCATATATTATATATATATATACAAAATTTCAAAATGGTGAAAAGTCCATGTTAAAAATTTGACAAGATCGCAATACTTCTCTTATAGCGGCCAGAACAACATTTGAGAACGGTTGCATGCTTTTGGGGGGAGGGGGGAATAATCAGAACTTAGTAATGCAAATGTTGAAATGAGTAATAAACGCATATAACAACATGAATATAACTGCTATCTGGAAAACCCACAGTGTTCGCAATCTCCGGCCAACCGTATTGTACGCTTAGCGTATGTTACAATGTGTGACATGTTTAGGGGAGCAATGGTGGTCCCTCCCACCCCCACCAGCAGACCAGTGAATCCCGAGAGTATGTAACAGTCTCACACTCTCTCTCTCTCTCTCTCTCTCTCTGTACAGGGAGTCATACCACCCGCATTTATCCTTCGGTTAGCCACTACTAAACAACAATACCTCTCCCCCACCCTAATGTACAACATGTTTTATCTCATAGCAAACAGGCACACAAAAACACATACACACAGAGAACTCACACATTCCTGAGAGACACTTCCTCCTAACACATACTTACACCATTAGAGGGCTAGCAACACCAAAAGCAAACTCATACCGGCTGATAACATTGTCCTAAGTTATATATAGATATAATAGGCTTTTGGTGTGCGTTATGTAGAACTGGTGGGAATATGGGGACATCGTAGTTGTTGAATTCTAAGTCATATCAGCAGTCACAATCTTGCACCCACACACACACGCACACACACACATTATTACAATATTACAAAACAATACTCATACGGCTGTAGCTCACACATTCATCTAGGACCAGCCTGCCCTCAATATTTCAACAATTACAACCATTTATATTTAATAAACACTCATACGACCTTCTCTTACTGCAACTATTGTCATTCCAATTAGTCAAATTCCCCCATAGAACTTGCTATGAATACTCAATTTTTAGTCAAAGTGTCTCAATTTTTAATCAAAAGTGTTGGTGAGGTTTATATACTAACATATATAAACTATATAAATAACTATGTAAATATTTCAAATACAAGTAATAATAGGTTTATAGATTTTATGCAGTGCGTTTCCTATAAACAGATTTTCTAGAAATTTGAATTTTAGCAACTTTTTATAATTCAATATTATAGGCATACGGTGACAGAACCGGACATTATACCAAAGTGGCCTCTAGAGGAAAGTTTAACACTGTAGTACTCCACAGCACCTTCCAAAAAATTAATCTTTTTCTGATAAATGTTTCAAATAAAAGTGACTAGCCTGTGTGTAGACAAAGAAAATCGTTGGAGCCGTTTTCTAAGAAAAACACCAAAATTTTGTGGAAAACCTTTTTTTTTTTCGTACTCTGGGGACTGCAAATATGAATTTCTGGAAAAAATAAATCTTGCCTGAAACTCTATCGTCTTTCTCTTGCTGTTGTAAGTAACAATGATGTAATATTGTCACTGTATTAATGTTAGTATTGTCACTGTATTAATGTTAGTATTGTCACTGTATTAATGTTAGTATTATCAGTGAATCCCCAAAAAATCAATTTTCCCTGGAGACGTTAAAATAAAACCAAATAAAAGAACCGTTTTCGAGAAAATCGCGAAAAAGAAACCACTGAGTAAAGTAGGACTTGCGGTGGACGGATATTGCCCGAAACCTTCGTGTCAGATAGGGTGGTGAGACCTAAAATGGAATACTAGGTTCGAGCTTCCCGCGATTTTTCGTTTTTGAGATATTCTGTTCACACACACACACACACACATACATACAAACAAACACACTTTTCTTTATTTCAAGATTTTTTTTTTGCCAGAAAAGTTCTACATTTTTGTATGTATTCTATTCACAGAAGTTTTTAGATAAATCAGTATTCTCCGAGAGAACTGTTATTAGAGAATTTTGAGGGAGTTATGAGTTTTTAAATGTAGCTAGAAAGAAATATATTGTAAATATTGTACGATTTTACTTGTCATATTGTACGATTAAATATATTGCAATAATTGCAAATGAGATTGAAGACAATTTTGTAACTGGACCAGGTGAAAGAGGAAAGGCGCTGTGAACGGTTCACCATGCAGCCGGTGGTTGCGAATATTAATGTCTCAGTTCCAATGTACATTACAAACGAGATTTCCTCTTCTTTTTTTTTGGAAGTATTCACGCAGAATGCATAATTTATTATAAGTTATACATGATGATAGCATGAGAGGAGCCAGGATGGAAGAGGGTTCCTAGGCGAGAGAGAGTGCGAGACAACGAAATGATTGTAGAGATATAGCAAGCATAGCAAGCAAGTAACGGCAGTAGTATATCAGCCAGTTAAAGGATAATTAGGTATATCAATAGCGCGCTGAAACAGGGAGTGGTTAATAGGTGGAGAGTGCCATTGACAGTGGAGGACTACGGTTAATGGAGGCTCACCGTATTAATAGTTGGCAAGAGTGTACAGCAGCACAACCACCACTTAGACACATAGCACACACACTCACATATATATATATATATAACCAAAAGGAGAGAAAGAGAGAGAGAGTGAAATAGAGTTTGAACAAGAGGAAGAGAGAATTAGAGTGAAGAGTGGTTTGGTTTAGTTGGTTGGCATGGCAGGAAGAAGAGTAACAGGAACAAGTAGACAGACAGAGAGAGAGAGAGAGCGCGGTGGTTGGCGGGAACAAAGGCCGGGGGCGGGAGATTTGTGGGCTTGGAGTCAATTTGGCGGGAGTTAGGCTTTGCTACTACTACCACACACCCCGACCAAACCATACCACAAGAACACTCCTCTACTAACCAAGGCTACAATTAGTAACTCACTCCAATTTCCAAACCTCACTTCCAGTTACCATGACAACCCATTTCACTTACACACACACACACACACACACACACACCAACACCCCCAAATAATACAACAAAATTCCTCTTAGCCACTCTCTCACACCCTTTCATTCTCTTTCTGTTTTGTGTACGTGTTTAGTAACTGTTTTTGGTTAGTTTTATTTCAATCCAAACATTCTCCTAAAGAGATATCTCTCTTCTTACAAGAACTTCCACAAAACTTTTAGAAGTTTCAAAAAAAAAGAAAAGGAAGTAAAAAGCCAACACAGCTCCGTTCATGTTCTAATGAACAGATAGATGTAGAAACAAAGTTAGCACGAAAGAAGCTCCTAAACATTTGGGATAGAATCATCAAAAGAGTTTAGATAGCGAATTCAATCACTTGGAACAAAACTGTGCACTTATTTCAGATTAAACAAAAAGCCGACACAGAATTCCGTTTAAACAACCTATTGTGCTCAAGGTTGATGATTAGTTAGGCTTCAAGAGTAACACGTCATCTCTAACCCGCAATTATAACAATTCTGAATTAACAAAAATTTTGTTTAAACTTGCAAATCATTACACAATATTTAAGTTGCGGTTACATTACGTATATATATGAAACTGATTGGGATTATATTTGTTTACCTGACGTCATGTCATGCCTGAAGCGCCATCTTTTTTAACCATTTAGAAAAGTTTTGAAACGGCGGTTTAAATTTAGTTCGTTGCTATTCTCAAAATCCCCTAAAAAAACACTTTTTTTTTTAAAAAATGTTTCAAATACTGTATACAGGAAAGGCAGTCATAAAGGATAGCCCATTATACAGGAAAGCCCATTATCGGGGAAAGCCCATTATCGGGGAAAGCCCATTATCGAGGATAGCCCATTATAGAGGAAAGCCCATTGTAGAGGAAAACCCATTATCGAGGATAGCCCATTATAGTGGAAAGCCCATTATTGAAAATAGACCATTATCGAGGATAGCCCATTATAGTGGAAAGCCCATTATCGAGAAACGCCCGTTATCGAGGATAGCCCATTATAGGTTCTCCTGAATTAAACTAAAAACAATTTTCCTGGGAAAATGCATCAAATACAAGTATTAATAATATTATACATACATATATATACATATATATGTACACATACATATACACATACATATACATATCGTATCTGGGATTTTTATCCGTTGATAAATGTTTTATTTTTATTGCTTGAGGTTGCTTTCGGATTCTCATCCATCGTCAGTCACAATGAGGCTATCAATTTATTTTGTGTAGAAAGTTTACTACAATTTAATGTTTCATCACGAATCATACGGATGATTTTATGTGGGAAGAAGTTACCTGGTTATAATAGTATGTGTGCATGTGTATAATAGCAAAATTAAGTGTAAATGTAAAATTGCTCTGCACAAATAATGCATCAATAATACCTTCAATCTCCCGCATAGAATCAACTAGTGTGGTTCCTGACATAAACATTGAGAGTTGAAGTCAACTCTCTGCAAGGGTGAGAATCGGAAATCACTCGGAAACAACACAATGAATAATAATAAAATAATGATAATTGTTTATTAATCTTCGTTTTAAAGCACACACTATATGAACTATTTATTATCATGAATAAATAACACCACGTGATGATGTAAAGTTCACTCGGGTAGTTGGAATAGGACACGGTTCCGAGTATTGTAGTTATGAGTAAAGGTGATACAATTATTTCTGATTTTGTAGAACCAGAAGCAGATAAAATGGATATAATGAGCTGGAATCGTGAGGATTTTTTTTTTTTACTGCATCTGCAGCTTTCGTAGGACCTTGCTTTAATAATGATACGAATTTCTTTTTGTTGTAAACGAAATATTCTTGGAATGTTTCGCATTCCATTTATCTAAGCATTTATATTCTCCTTCCAGCGCAGATCTGTAGAAAAGTGGAATCCAAGAAATACTGTCGAAGATGGGAAGTTAATGCTGCCGGATTCGGTGCTGTTAAGGAAGAGTATCCTTTTTCCACCACCAGGAACAACTGAAAAACAGAGCGGCGACCGTCTTGTGATCATTTATTTTAGGAGCATCTGAACATAATGCCAATGCTGGGCATTGCCACAAGCACGCTACGACGGATAAAATCCCAGATGTTAACCAACACTGTGGACCACAGCCACAGATTCAATTATATATGAAGAAGTACCAGAAATTCAAAGGAAACCATTGTGAGTTATTTTCAGGAAATTTGCGAATTACTCAAAAATACTTAAAGTCCATTTCCGGTTCGTGGATTTTGGCCGAAACCCTTGTGTCAGATCGCAAAGCCAGATTCCATTAACGGAATATAAAATTTGAGCTTCCTGCGATTTCCCGTTTTTGAAATATTGTGTTCGCAGACCACTCAGTAAAGAAACATGTTTTTCGTACTTGGGGAATTTCAAAACTATATTTCCGGTGAAATAACGAAAATATATCATGATCGTAAAAAAAAGATTACGATAATTGCAGTAAATAAGATAGCACCTACTTTGTATAAAGAATTGAAAAAGCATTGTGTTTGGTTATTATGATGATCTTCCATCCAAATGCTGGTCTAAAACTTCGCTGAAAAAGCCTATTTTTCACATCACTTAACCACGGACCGCGCGGTCCCAACCCGAAGATTCTAGTGATTTCATATTTTGATAAGAAATGTTTGTGAGTATATCTAATACATTTGATTTTATATTCCCTCCCCACTCCACAAAAGTTTCAACAATAAAAACACCATATATCATCACTTACCTGAAGCGGACTTGGAGTCTTCCCTATGCAGATCAGGTTTAGCGGCTAATATACTTAGTGGATGACTGGCGGGTCCAGCTAGAGCACCAGACAAGCCTAACAGAGAGGCGGCCGAAGCTGGAGGTCCTGGCAGACCAGGATGTGGCATCATTGGTAACGGCGGTGCATGTCCAGCATGCGGTAACTGCTGCGCGTGCATTTGTTGCTATATAAACAGATAGAAACAAACCCATGGTTGCTGTTATGATTTTTAAGCAATCATATAACATTTAACATATATGTAATAGTATATTATTTTTAATTTTATGATCATTCCATCAAGTTGCCATCTTTTTGGGTCAAGTTCTGCGATAAAATTTATTCGTTGGATGAAATGATATCACTATTATTTATAATTATTATTATTATTATTATTATTATTTCGTTTGTTTAAAGTTTATCAGCAAACTTGGAGTGAAAGATTTAATTTTGAAATGATAGCATAAGGGGTATGTATCTAAACTAAGTTATCAATACATTGTAAAATGTTGCAATTTTAACATATTTTAGAGTATTTTAGGATTGGTGGGATGGGAGAGATTACAGTTAAAAATTTAGAGAGTTAAACGAGTATATTCGTAGCGAGCAAGGATTAGAAGAAGTAGCATTTGGCATATAAGCCGCATGATTGCTGGTACATTGATAGATAATACTGTGATATTACTTCTTTTTAGACATGTTCATGACAATTATAAAACTCATTTGTGATTGATTCCAACTGTTGGGAAACTTCAACTTTTAATACTTGGGGGATGGAGAAAAGCGGGCCTTAATCCCGGGGGGGGGGGACAAAAAGAGTAGTCCCAGCGGGATACTGTCTAGAGCCCCAGTGATTACCACGGCCTCAACAGAACAGCCTCCGTATGATAATAACTAGGTTCTGAACACTTGATTTGCTGTCAGGCTAAGTGAAACACCACATAGGTAACGATCAAGTTATGAATGAATCAAGCTATTAGTCCTTAGAACTAATATGAAATATGACATAGAAATATTAAGGCAACCAAGAAAAGTTTCAGTTTGCCAAATACCGCTTTTACTATTCAATCTAGGCTATACTATAACGAAAAGAAATCACTTTTTTTTACCTTGGAAAAGAATCAGGCACTACTAAAAAATGGCTAAAATGATAAAATGATCATAGAAAATAATAATTATGCAGAAATGGGGGAGAGTAATAAGCAGAGTATTTTTTGTTTTTTACTTAGTTTTACAAAATAATTATAATAAAAAAAGGAATACACTAAATAGAATAAAATTGTAAAAATATAAAGCACGAATTTAAAAAAGTGATTTAAAAAAAAAAAATTAATTAGAAATAGATGGTTAGTCGTTAAAATAAATTAAAACATAATTTTAGAAAAAAATAAAATAAATAAAAGCTGGAAGATTGTAAGCAATGAATTTGTTTGTTATTTTTCGTTTTTTTGTTTGTTTGTTTTTCTTTCTTTTTGTTTGTTGAATAATTAACTTGGGAATCTTACCAATAATCTCGGAAGGTCCGGTCGTTGTTGCTGCAACATAAAATAGAAACAAAAATATACAAACTGTATTTGAAACAAAATAGGAGATTTTTTTTTAAATTCTTTCCTCTCCCTTTTTTAAAAAAAATTTGATTAAAAGAAAAATACAATGCGTAAACACAAGAAAGATTAAAAAAGGAAAAAAATAGCAATCACAATATAACAAAAAAAATAAAATAAATAAATGAGAAAAACATAGAAATTTCTTTTTAATTTTTTTCTTATTTTTTATTTATCTTTATTATTTACTTTTTTAAATTTAGAAAAAAGCAACTAACACTTAAAAAATAAAAATAAATAAATCAAATAAAAGCAACATAATAAAAAATAAAAACACTAAATAGATATAACAATAATTATAACAACTTCCGGACCTTAGAGATCTCAGAGATATTAAATAATAAAATAAAATAAACAAATGTCTTTTCTTTTTCTCTCTCTTAGCGGATAATAAAGTAAACGTGTATTTTAGTCCAACACTCACAGAAAAATTACGTGCATACAAAACTGCTTACAATTATCACAACACACACAATTTTGGTATTATTTCTTTAACACAAGTTTTAAACAAAGAAAAATTTAATATGAAACTTTCTATATCACATTCACTTTTACCGCTTACATACTCTTACAAATATCTCTGAGGGGATAAATTTTTACATTTTCTTACTCCGCAAATATTACGCGACCGTGTCAAATTTTCAATATTGAGTTTTAACCGGATATATATGTTTTGGGATCATCTGATGTGGGAAAAAAAATGTTTTTAGCAATGGTATGTGCGTGAACATCTTGCAGGAAAAACCTTTCATGCCCCCCCTCCAACTACTCACTAATTGCTCTTACCCACAAAGAACTATCATAGCACACTGCTAGCCTAGCTTAACCCAACTCAATCGAGATTGCATATCAGGTTACATATCAGGAAGAAGGGTGAGTACGAGCATTACCATTTGTGAGGGTCTTATTTCGTTTACCTTTTATGGCCAATATTATTCCTCAATTAGGCCTCTGATATGGTGCAAAAGCAGACCAATAAAAATTAGGTTCGTCCCTGCTCTAGTCCTAGAAAGGTTTCGGATCCACAATTGATCTATTTGACTTTCTTAAATCAATTCATCCACTTTCTTGTTGCCCACATAACCTGGCACTCGGATAAGATTTAAATACAATTTTAATATTATCCCCGTAAGTTTTGCCCTTTAATATAAATATCTATTTATTAGAGTTTAAAAAAAAAATACTGCGGATAGACGGTTTTATATATAATATTCAAAGTACGGGTTACGTGTTAGTTGAAGGGGTAAATGAGGTGCAATAATTGGGGGCGTTAATGTTTAGAGTTGTACGAGGACGTGAGGAGGGAAAAGCAATATAATGTTAGATGGAGAGTGCAATAGAGTGTTTCGTAGTGGGAAACCTGGGAGGTATTACCGGTAGAAAATGGAGAGAAAGAGAGTATTATTAGAGAGACGGCTAAATGGGTTTAGTTGGCGGCACAGAGGCTTGGGTTATATAATAGTGAGAGTGAGAGAGGAAGCCCAGGAAGGTCCCTACTATTACGTTGAGAGGAAGAAGGGTGAGTACGAGCAGGGAGTGAATGGTGAGTAAGGTAATTACTAATATAAACTGGTCCTCTCCCATACCATACTGCCATACTCACTATATAACAAACTGGGAGATGCAAGAGAGCGCCCATGAGAATTTGTTCTCTCCTGCTCGCCAACCTCTCGACGCTCACTTCAGAACTGCCAAGGGCATCATTAGCTCTCTCGTAATGACCACACTGAGCCTGCTATTTTGAATCTTCAACAACCTTTAAACACCATACAACACTTTACACCCACAGTTTTCTCTCTTTAGGCCCTCCAGATGTGGGAGGAGGGTTCCTCTTCATTATCTATTTCCATTAAAACTCTACAACGGTTTTCGTTTCTTTCTCAGGAATATATTTTTTTTAGGCACTGTTTTAAATTGGTCAAAAATCACATTTCGAATAGTGCTAATCTGCTTCATTTTTTGGTCACCGAACCGTTTCGATTGTCCACCCATCTGCTTACGAATTTTGATTTATTATTATTGTTCAAAATTATTAATGTTCAAAATATAGCTCATTGTAATTGCCATCTTCCTGCCAGTTAGATACTTCGCTGATATCATTCCCTGGGTTTAGAATAAAAAAACTCCGCATTCCAGTTTCAACTTCCGTGAAGTTATTAAATTTTTTCCCGCCAAGAAAAGTGTGCCATGGCCGAAACAAATGGTAGTAAGGTGGAGTTAATCTGGATGTAAGGTGGGTGTAAAAGAAATTTTTCCATCAAATTCTTCAATCTGAGTTGTGGTGTGTGGCCGAGCGTAATCTTGCTAGAACAAAACTTATTTGACGAAAGCCATTTTTAAGTAAATTCATTTAGTAAATTGAGGTCGATATTCATGGTGCCAGTTTTGCAGCAAAGTGCACAAGTACTTTTGGTTGGATTTGACAAGACAGCTTTATGTAACGACATCACATGTTAGCTGCCCTGAACTTGCCTTTCTTTCTGAAGTCGTTTCACTGTTATTAATTTTTGAAATCAAGCCGGGCAATACGCTGATCAAGGACATCTTCTCTTGCGATTTCACATAGAGCATGCGTAGCTTCAGCAACTGTATACTGTTTTTATTTTCCTCAGAAAAATTACTAATATACCGTTATGACATAGTCATGGTTTTCTGAAAAAGCTCACAATTGAACTGATATTTTATTTGAAGTCTCATTCTTATGTGAAATGAGGCCTCTTTTTTATTTAGAAAAACGGTCATTATGTACTTTAAACGCCCCATTATTTTGTTGCTATTTGAACTGGAAGCAGGGACTCGCTTTGTTTTTGTGGTAGTAGCTGAGTGTGAATATTTTCATTTATCTCTATGGTTTTCGAATATCTATGACCTTATAGCTTTTTTCCTGTAATTTAAGATTACTGTGAGGGTTATAAAAGCTGGCGATTAAGGATAGAGCCGAGCAATTTAATGCACCATTACTGACTCTATACTTAAACAAATGCCAAACGTGACGGCACATTTCAACAGAAATATTCTTCTTCCTTACGTTGTAATCATAAGTTTTTTCAAAATAATTATCTAATCAGCAATTGTTTTTTTAAGTTTCCTGCTAAAAAAAAAAAAGATAATAAAAATCGGGTGTTTAACAGTCAGTCACACGACTTCCACTTGCAATATAATTCAATTAACAAATTTTCATTAAAATGTATGCAATGTTTAGTTGACTGGCCATATAGAAATGTGGTAGGGGTTATATATGTGAAGGATTTGTTTGGAACGCCCTCTATCTTATCTTAACCAACAAAGCTTGTAACGGTAGTTTAAATTTAAAGCTGAAAGCTGGCCCCCAAAACCATTTTAAAAAATCAATTTTGGCGAAAAAATGTTTAATTAAAAGTAATCAGTTTTCAACTGTGCAGTAGCATTCTATGTTTAAAAAAGTATCGTTCAAGCAGCTTTCGAGAAAACTTCAATTCTCTAAAGATAAATTCTGTAAAGCGATTTCTTTTTTCATATTTGGAATCCTAGCAATGCTTCTCTAATGGTTGGAGCCATTTTTGAGAAAATCGCGATTCAGTCAAGTTGCACTTCCGGTTGATGGACTTTGGCCAAACCTTCGTGTCAGATGCGGTGGTGGTGCCTGAACGGAATACCAAGATTACAGCTTCCTGTGATTTTTTATTTTTGAGATATTTGGTTAACACAGACGCACACCTGCACACCATTCGCTAAAAACATTTTTTCCTGGGTTCAGGGGTTCGCAATACTTCCTCTTACTAGGATTAAGAGGAAGTAAAAATAAATATACAAAATAATTAGTAGATTTTTTTTGTTTTAAATTAATGAAGTTAGGATAATTTGGGATAAGGAGAAGGTATTTAAGTGCGTAAATGAGATGTTGAAAAAAGTCTACAAATGAATGGGAAAAAGTGTCAAGACTTAATGATTCATAAAGTTGGTTATGCTTGTAGAAAATGAAAAAGTTTAAAGAAAAAGGCACTAAGGAGCCCCGTCAAACAGGGGCCAGAACCCTTGCCAAGCATCCAGCTTGGGTGTGGCCAAAGATGGGAAATATTTCTGTTTTAAATTATTCCCTGCAGACCCCTAATACAAAAAAGAAAACTATTAGGGGGGAAAGAGCATTGAGAAAAAAAGATCTCTAATTGTATTAATAACATGCAAATGAGTTGGAGCCAGGAGAGGAAGGGGCCGCCCCAATAGAGTTCTTCTCAAACACTGTAAGCGACGTGCCAGAGTACTAAGTCAGTGGTTGGGCTTGATTAAAAAAGTATAATTGAAAGTCTTTAAGAAAAGGCGAAGAAGATGAAGAAGTGGAAGAATCAGAATGAAAGAGGTTTGTAGGAGGGTATAAAAAAAAAAAGAAGAAGAGGGTTTGCAGAAGGAAAAGTGTTTTGGGTTGTATGAAAACCCATTTTTTCCGTTGCCCCTTTATTTAAAATGACGTCAGACAGGGATCTCTTTTATGCCCACGTAGAGAACTCTGGTGAGGGTGTAAAGAAACTAAAAAGTTTTTTTTCTTTTTTCTTTTTTTACTACCTTTTTCTTTATTTGAAGGTGGAGTTCTTTTTTTTTTTTTGTAAAGTTGTAGTAAGGAAACGAATGGCGAAGAGTTTTCCCTCTTTCTCCGTAAAGGGTCGCAAGTTTTAATAAGAGATGCCGTAATCTCTGTAGATTCGGTTTTCTACCTAAACAAGAAGGAAGAAAGTAGAAAAAGTTTGGGGGGGAAGAGGGTGGATTTGTATGTTTCCCTCTCTTTAACGCACCCTTTTTTCTTCTCCTCCGATTCAAGATGAAAAGCAGAAGAAAAAAATATGAGAGAGATTAAGTAACACTAACAAGAAGCAGGGTGAGCGAGTGTCTTGGTATTAGGGAATAATCTCAACACGATAAAGAAGACAAGGCTGTGTAGGTAAAGTAGGAAAGATGGAGGAGTTTCAAATTAACGGAAAGGCTAAAGGAGAGGGAAAGTCAGAGAGAGAGAGAGAGAGAGAGAGAGAAAGGCGAAGAAGTGTTGGGATAAGGAAAAATGAAAGAAATAAGCAAAAAGCTGTGTGTAGTAGTAATTGGGCTGTGCTAACTCATAAACGGCCAAGGCTCTAAGGGGAAATTCCCGTAAAAGTAAGAAGAAAAAATAGGAAGAAAAAAAATTCGAGGGTTTAGTAAAGGAAAACAGGATAATGTAAGGAAGGACATGACTGGGGGTGCGGTGGAGCCGCATTACGGAGGCCACTAAAACCTTTGGACTCAGCATTATGCTACTGGCTTGTTTATCATCCTTTCCCACTCAGAGTTTCAGTACTTCAGCAACTATGACACAGCTTTCGTATATTATTCTCAACTTCTAGTAACAATTGCTTTCTTGTTTATGCAATACTACCGTATCAAAATGGGTCACTATTTGTTTATCACAAATCTGTGGTTTCCTTGACTTTTTCATCTCTCTTATTTCATGATTTCTTATCTTATAAAATTCTAAATGTTTGGCCATTTACACTTGGCCCCCCAAATCAACATGTTTGGCCCCCCCAAAGAGAATCGAAACCTTAATATCAGTGTATCAAAGCCACTAGGATGATTTAGCGCAGGTCACTCAAAAAACATTTATATCATACTGTACTGCCTTGCGATAGCCTTTGCAGCGTTTAACAACAGCATTGAGGCAGTGGCTATATAAACAAATCCGCTGCGACCTATGGCTACTCCAGGATATCAGAATCTATGCATAAAATACAGACGTGATGAGCTAAGTTTATCTTAAGTGTTGCTCGCGCTGCTACCATACCTGAAAACTAAATAGCTTGTCCATTTCCCTCTCTAAGGGCAATCACCGCGGTTATATAAGAGATTAAGAGGTCCATTCAAGTTACAGTTCATACAGTTATTGAATTCGAGCCTCCGTCTACACAATGAAAACTCTACCTAATGGTTTATTCATATTTATCAAAAAAGAAAAAAATATTTTCATTGAAGCTGGTCGAAAGAACTCTTTCTCTCCCTAAAACGAGCCAATGGGTATGAGATCTTAGCCTGCAAAAGTTCATGAGCAGATTACTGCTTTCCTATTGGTCGTGGCTCATTGAAGACAATGAATTTCCTGTTGGGTTGGTTATGGTCAAAAGCTTGGCTACTGCGGGATACCACTGATTAGTTAATTAATTATTAATACATTTGCTATCAATACTAACAACTGATCTAAAAACATGTTCAGAGAGGATACACTTGGCTGCTATTTGTTAATGCATCTAAAAATTCATTTTTTTTGCATAAGGGAAGAATTGCAGTTAATTTATCCGGTCCATAAGGCAATTTCTATATGGTCTCAGGCTTATGGATGACGCCCTGTCTGGTGTGTTTTTACCAAATTAAAAAAAAACAAGACTTTCCTTTGAGGTCTTAGAACATTTTCGGAACTGAAACATTCCTAAAATATTTCTTTGGAACTCACAGACATCCACCTGTACATGGTCACCTAAGACGTTACAGCGTAGCACAGTATGACCTACACAACTATTTCAACAATAATCCCTAGGGAAGTATCAAGATCTGCCTAATCACCGCTAGCAAAAGCCAAAGTGGGAGAATTCAGAGGTAATCTCGAATACAATAAAAGCCTGGGAGTTTCCTAATGAAAGGCATGGTACAGTATCTTAAACCTCAGGAAAGCAACACTCCACTAAGTATGTCACACCGTCCGGCTCTATTTACCCTTATCTTTCCCTTGTTTAACTTCTAAGTCCTGACACTATCTTTGCTTTAATTAATACACCAGTGAATGCTGAGTATAGTTCATTTCCTAACTCTTATACCTCACGAAAATTGACTACACAATGCAAAAATACAATACTTCCTCTTACTAGGAGTAAGAGAAAGTAAAAAAAGCGTATCATTGTGTTACACGTCATTAGTTAGATAACTGGATGTAAATCCTGGCCTGAAAAAATTGCCTCTGGAAAGCTGGCATATAAAACTTTACTATTTGAAAATGAAAAAATGCCAACGAAAACCAGTCCTCGGAAACATTTTTACCGCTATAGACACCTTTATCAAACACAAAACGAAGTTACAAACTTCATGCATGCACAGACAGACATAAAACACATTCTACACAATTAACATTCATTTCAAAACTTAACACAATAATAAACAATTTGAACACCGTAAAAGATTTTTAATTTAAATTATTATTTTTTATAGTTATTTTTATTTAATTCTTTTTCGTTTCTGTGTGATTTTTGTTTTTTTTTATAAAAAAGACTTACGCCTATTATGGCATTCAATTCGGTCATTGTGACTTGTTTCGCTCTTTCAACTGCTGTGGCCACTTGCTGTTGATGCTGGAATTAAGTATAAAGAAAATAAAATTAATACAATTTAAAATAAATAATATTTACTATATTAATTTATATTTGAATATTCTTAATTGAAATATATAAGTTTATTTAAATATATAGTAAGTATATTATTTGTTTCAGTACTTACCTCTTGCGAAAGGAAAGGTAATATTTGCGCAATTATGGCATTTAACCGTTTTGCTATTTCAGTCTGAAACATACCAAGCAAAAATCAGATTAATTATATGGCATTTATGTGGCATAAATATGAAAATTGAAATAAAAGTATTTTGTTGATGCTTGATCGTTTGTTGAATGTTATGAATAAATTTATTGAGGATCGATTAAAAAAAAAACTTCAATCATGCTAACGCTTCGACACTGTTTCCTGTCTTTATCAAAAGGGCTTTAAAATATAGATATTCTTGAAAGATGTGGGAAAAATATTATTTTGGAACGTATAAACATGAAAAAGAAAAAAAATTTTTTTTTAGAACACAGAAACATAAACAAAGACAAAGATAAAAAGAAAAGTTAGTCGCTTGTCATAATCATTTGGTGTAGGCCGGCAGTGCACTGAGAAGGCTCCCCTGACTCTAGATGTTTCGCGCCTTAAATTAAATTTAAAAAAAGAAAAGAAAAAGCACTGATTAGAGAAAAACTTAAATTTTGTTGATCCAGTGATGTAGTAAGCGGAATATAATGTTTGAGCGCCCTGCAACTTTTCGTTTTTGAGATATTTTGTTCACACAGCGGGACCACAAAACAAGTATTTCCAGTGAAAATACAGTTTCAAAACTTTGGCACAATCGCAATAGTTCCTCCTCCTACAGCCCAGGAAATACCACTATTCTGCGTATGTATCTGCAGATTTACGAGGCATGTCCAGTAAGTAAGTGTACTGAATTTTTGTAGGTTACAAGAATTTTTATTTGAACAAAAAAATTACCTGGTTACATTAGTACATATGTAAGCTATTTTTCGACATAGTCACCATTCCTCTCAATGCAGGTGGTGAACCGGGGTATTAATTTTTTGATGCCTTCCTCGAAGTAGTTTCCCGCCAACCCCTTCGTCCACTTCTCCAACTCCCCTTCACCTCCTCGTCGGTTGAAAACCTTTTTCCACCCATGTGCAGCTTCAGGGAGGTAAAGAGATAATAATCTGAAGGTGCTAGGTCAGGGGAATGCGCGGAATGCACGAGGCAAGCAGTTCCTTCGTGGCGTTGGCCGTGTGTGGTCTGGCATTGTCGTGCAGCAGGCAGACTCCCTTTGTCAGCATGCCTCTCCTTTTGTTCTGAATCGCCCTCCGCAATTTTGTTAGGGTCTCACAGTATCTTGCAGAGTTGATGGTCTCCCCTTGAGGCATATATTCAATTAAAATTATGCCTTGACAGTCCCAAACACGGATGCCATGATTTTCTTGGCTGAAATTGTGGTTTTGAACTTTTTGGCGGAGGGTGAAGAGGTGTGACGCCACTGTTGAGACTGCCTTTTGGTTTCAGGTGTGTAGTGCGCAACCCAAGTTTCATCTCCAGTAATGATTGAGCGGAGAAATTCATCTCCATGGAGTTTGTAGCGTCTCAAAAACTCTCGCCCGGCCTCCACTCGATTCAACTTGAAATTGGATTAACATTTTTCACGAAACGTATTGTTGCGTCGACAGTTCTCAACGTACTGACCTCGAACCGGTCTCGTTGCGGAGGGGAGGAATCAGGCTACACGACAGTGTAGCCAACATGTCGAAAACAAAATCCCTCCGGCCGTGAGAGCCTCAGTACACTTACTTACTGGACATGCCTCGTATATAGTTTTGATGAGAAACTTTTAAGCAGTAGTGGAATTTGTAAACACAAAGATTTGTGGCAGAGGATCAGTAGAAAGTGGGAGAAGATAGGAACATAATTGAAGCTGAATCAATTACAGAAGTAGCCCACCGGCGGCAAGAGGATGTGTGAGGTTTAAATAATTAATGGTTAAAGAGAAGTGAAACAGATGGGGGGGGACGCAAATAGAGAAGCGTGGAAATAACGACAAAACCTGGTCATTGGGTGGGATAAACCTACACCCATTCCAGTCTATTTGGATTCCAATGACTATATAAATATATATATATATATAGTATTCAATCTATTAGGGTTGACCAATGCGTGTGGGCTCTTTATACATACACACACACATATACGTATATACATGCCTAAAAATCCCACGCAAAATGATACAGTGGGCAGTTATCTCGGCTCAAATGCAAATCACTAGGTCTCACCTATACAATTTCCAATACTAAGAGGGGTTCTGTGTGTGTACCTCACGAAAAACCGCACAAACAAATAAACACACACACACACACACACACACTCACACCAATAACCACCCAAATCCGCTGTTATACTGTTTCTATATATTCGGCCTCTCTCTTCTATTTTAGTATTTTATATTACACTACGATTGGGTACAGTTACTACGAATCATCTGTACCGATCTACAATGAAGAGTGTGAGCTAAATGGACCCAATTGGGACGGGGAAAAATAAAATTGGGTGTATCATCTGGCTTCACATTGTATTTGTAGTCCTATTTTTTTTTCTCTTTATTCATTGCTCTTAATTTGGGCGAATACAATCTTTTATTTAACAAAGTGTTCAATAGACCGATCACTTTTCTGCACTTTTCTCTTTCTCTTATTCAGTTGAACTTTAAACTGCGTAATAAGTCCAGCTAAATAGACAAGAAAAATCGCAATATAGGATGCACTCCAGATGAAGGTTTCAATCAAAATCTGTTAACTGTGCCTCGATGAAATCTTTAAAATTTACGCGAATTTTTTCAGGAAATGTAGACGATATTCAAGGACCCTAATTTTAGGCTTTCTCTTCCTAAAGATTATTTTAATGAAATGTTAAAGTTCTAGTAGCTAAATGGTCTAAACAGCAATTAAAGGTGATAGTAAAAATATCAAGTTTTAAGACAACTATTATCAATTAGAACGAGAATTTAAATAAGAGATAGAGAAAATTGAGTTTTCACAACGGCATTGTTTTCACTTTCTCTTACTGCTGCTATTCATGCGACGTTTTGAATGAATTTCGTCCAGGCGGAATTATCGAACATTCTTTTTATCGGAAGTTGCTGTTTTGTGAGTATTCTTAATGTTTTTTATGGGGTTTGTTGAAGGTAGCTTACTAAAAAAAAATGTCAGCTCGCAGACATTACAATTTTAATTACCTACAGCCGATACAATATATAATTGAATCAAAATTCAACAATCACAATATGATTATTTAAAATCAGTAAAACGTTTTCCGTTTTCGTCTTTTGACGGTTTAGAACTGGGATTGGTAGAATGTGGACGGTGATGGGAGGAGAATGAGCGAAGTCAACGGTTGTTGGTGACAAATAAATGAAAAGGAAAAGGCGTTAGTTCGGCCTCGTTAAAAGAATGAGCCCGACGATATCTAGCAGGGCAATAGAATGGAATCCAAGAACGGTAGAGAAGAAAGTGTCCGAGACAACTTGAAGTGATTGACGGAGAGAGGCGCTTGACTTGAACGGCATCTTTAGTAGTTAGGAAAAAAACTGGATCAAGAATGAAAAAAGATTTTGGCGATTTGTAAGGTATAAATAAACCCGAAATAAATACTGCAAGTTAACAAAAATTCATATTTTCTGCAATTATCAAGTTTAATACAATAAAGTTTTATATTTAAAAAAAATCATATCGTAAATTTATATTTACAGCTTTACTTAATTTGACTGTACATTTTGTTGGTGCTTCGAACACCACTTTGGTGACACAACAATTCAACTGATTTATTCCTGGGTTCCTCCTCCAGCAACGATCACCGCTCTCCATTTGCGGACATCAGGGAATGTCCTTAGGTTCCTAGTTCACCAACTCAAAGTTCAGTAACCTTTCCCTCCAACAACTTCCTCCAGATGTCTTTCCGGGTCTATTCAGTTCGGCCTTAGTCCCAGGTCTTATGTGTGCTATTTTTGAGGCAACATCGATTTCCAAAGCGATGTAATATGAGTCAGAATTATTGGACTTTAAAGCCAACTTTTTTTCAGGTGAGCTTTACTTAGAATTACTGTAGTAACGGCAGTTTATTTAAATATAGACCGAAGAATTAAGCCATATATTTAGAGTTCCGCAGTAAAGTACTGATATTTTTTTTAAATTTATTTTTAATTAATATATTTATCACTATAACCCTTCCAGAAATAATACTCTCGAGTTCCTTTAAAACTAATTACCTAACTGATCGTCCAGCCTGCTTCTTTTATGCTTTATTAAACATACGTCAACAATGTTTACAGTTTTTCTATACTAATAAATAAAACAGACAAATACAAATAATGTCATATGGTTGTATAAAGAGAATTGGTAGAGGAAATTCAAGAATTCACAGCCTATTTAATAAACCATCTATGTTTGGCAAATAACCAAAACATTTTACAAACTACACACTGACGCACTCACTAGAAATGATGATAATTTAGGACACACAGTGCGCGCTCTTGATCGTCATAGGGTTCTTTTCACATCCACCCCCCTGTTCCTTGTTTTTTTCTCCTTCTTACAAAAATAAACTTATTTTTCTAATAATAACTAAATCTGACACACTAAGAAACTAAATCAGCCGAATAGAAACAAACATAACTTGCTCCACTATTTCTTAAAACCACTAACCAACCAAAAAAAGATTTTATTTTTCTTTGCTGGGCAAAGTGCCCAATATATTTCTCTTCTACTAACTATCAGAGGGCTTCACTCATGCCCATATATCTACGAATATATTAATTTAACTAGTTTTCCGCTCTACACTTTGGGAACTATTCACGCCTCATTTATTTTACTAAAAACTAACCTTTTAAATGTTTAAACCCACTAAATTAATAAACTAGTATCATTATAAAAATAACCATTTATATATGTTTTTAGTAGTGCTTCAAACAAATAAACAACTTTTAATTTGTAACTTGATACAAGACATATTTTGAAGAAATCAGGTAACTGGCTGTACCTTAATATTAATGAAAGAACATATACAAATATGTAAAGAAGGAATGAGAGCGGGATAAAGTCAAATCCTTGGGTATCAGTGTTTCCAAAGAGTTCATAGAGTGAACTGGTGAGCAATTGCATTGTCGTAATTGCACACATGAAGATCTTTTGTGTAACTGTCTGCAGGCCTTTATGTGTAATATATGACTGCTTCCTCGAGATGTCTGACTGTTGTGGATGTCAGATAGTGTTATTAGATTGTGACACCCGCAGAAAATCCCTGAAAAAATATGGGGTCTTGCGACCTAAGTAGTAGATATGAAGTAGTGGAGAGATGCTTGCAAAAGTGACCAGGACGGATAGAAAAGGAGAGGGTGTTATTGAAAAATGGAAGAGAGGAAAGAAAAAAGAAAATTAAGATGGTTTGAAATCTAAGAAGGAACAGAAGAGGACTGTCAGAAAAAATGCATCCCAGTGAAACAATACCTATCCCAGCAAGAAAGGAGAGATTGAGAAGCAGATGACTGGAAGGGCTTCAAGAATAGAGATTTTTCAGGGGTGTCAGGAGGGAAGGAGTATATGACGGCAACCCAGCTCAGGAAGGAGAGGGTAGAACTGCAAGGAGGCAGAAGGAGGAAATAGATTAAGGAGCTAAAAGCTAGAAGGGGCAGAGACTGGCTGGATAGAAAAGTTCGTGTTGGAGGAAAGGAGGACATGATCCCATCAGCACAGGGAGGAGTGATAAATCAGCTCAAGAATGGAAGAGGTTGAGGAGCTATAAAAGAGGGCTGAAGGATGGAAATTGGGTGGGTACGGAAGTTTGAAGGGAAGGAGTGGTCTGATAGCAACTAGCAGAGGAAGGATACGTAGTCCAGCAAGAAGGTGTGGAGAGGAGACTGAGCAGCTGATGACAGGAAAGAGGCAGGAAGATGGATATTGGATGGATAAGGAAGTTTAGTGGCAAGGAGTTCCCTGATGTCAATCCAGCATTGGAAGGAGAGGTAGACTAGCAAGAAAGTATGATGAGGGAATTGAGAATTTGACGGCTTATAGGCTGATGTGATAGAGAGAGGCTTGATAGAGAAGCTTAGTTAGTTGCAAGAAGTGAATAATTGAGGCAATGAAGTCAAGGAAACACCATTGAATGTGAAGTACCCCTACTCTTCAACCCAACGTCCTCCTCCCTTCCAAGCAATCTTTGGAGGAACCTCATGTGTAGAAGAATGAACAGAGTTTGATCTCTTGTGTGTGCAATAAACATGAACATCAGTCCAATATCTTCTTGTTATATGGTTAGAAATAAAATTCACATATGATCAGACTTCATTTTTTGGCCCCCAAGAGAAGGATAATTTGGAACAATTTCAAAACCAACAAAAAAAAAACCTGATACAACTGTAAAGGAATATTCATGGTGACATGGAGGTTTATATTAATTTAAAAAACTAAATGAAGTCAACAAACTGAGAATCAAATCTTTAAAGGACAGAAAAAATGAACACCTAATAACATTCAATGAAAACACAGATTTATATCATCTTTGTGTGTCACAATTTAAAAGAAAAAAGATAACATTTAAAAAATTAGGTAGGAAAATTGTAAAAGATATTAAAACACTTGTAAAAAATGTTTAGTGTTGTCTGGTTACAAGTCAATTAAAACAAACACATAGAAATTAAAAAGAAAGAATAAAAAAAAAGCGGCTATTCATTATAATATATACTAGACTGTAAACTAGGTCTGACATACAAGAATATTAACATCAAAACAAGAAAGTGTAACAAGCATGAAACAGGTGTTTAAATAATTACATTATCAAAGGTGTCAGTGTTGCCAACCGTTAAAATATATATGTTGGTATACTATATATATATATATATTACTGTTTGGATGGCAAACAAGAAGGTTCTCACTTGTTTCATCACTTCTAGATACAGTTAGCTAGGACGGTTTTAATTTTCTCACCAAGAGTGCAGTAAAGTGTTACAACAGTTGTCATTAAAAATAAATAAATACAAACCTTAGGTTATGACATTTCTTTCCAAGATAATAACGCCAATATTATAAGATTACACGGACCCATGGACGCACCTAATACAAAAATCATTCCCGCAAATCTTGAAGACTAATTTCCAATCCTATGGGCAAAATTACTACGTACAATAATAATAATAATAATAATAAAGAAGATAAAAACTATTTTTGTTTTGTTTTTCTTACTGCTGATATGTATTCTCACCAGAACTAAATGTTTTGAGGTCCCCTGAATCAGAAAAAGTAGTTTTTTTTAAATTTTTATATTTCGTTTAAATTGGAACCAGGGAACCTGAGAATAAAGTTATGGACAAATGGGTTGTTACAGAATGGATTTACTGAAAGTTATTTACGGTTTTTTTGAAGAAAGCTTCAGTGATTTTCTTTTAAAGAAAAGTGAGCTAATCGTGTGCGTTATTTGAAAGTTTTTCAGAGAAAATTTGTTAAAAATGGATATAATACTCGTATATATTTAATATAACAAGTTACTTTCATTTCAAACATTTATTTCTCTGGAAAAATAGACTTTAGGAGGGGGGAAACTGAGACTTAAGGTACGTTCCCACATTAGTAGAATGTACAGTTTTCAATAATAGTATCGGAATGCCTCCGAAACTAACTACGATATAATGGTATTTGTGGTTCATTGATTTTTCAACCGGAAATAATCGTGTGATAATTTGCGCGAACTCTAAACCAAAATCGAAGCAATCTTCAATACTTCCTATCTGTGATTTTGGAGAAGTGCTGTGTTCAATACGATTAGTCTTCTTTTTTTAATTTGTTCTTTTAAAAGTTCGTGATCTACCTTTATAAGGGAGCTTTCTATTAAGAATATCTTTTTAGAAATTAATTTTTTCTTGCTTTATGTCATAATAAGTAAAATAAATAATAACAACAGATGTGTATGAGAGTTACAAAAAAATAAATAAATAAAAAAGTAGTAAACACAAGGAAAAAGGAAATTTATCAATTGAAGTGAAAATGCTAAGAGAGATGCGGAGGCGCCGTGTGAAAGCAGCTGGAATTATGTAAATTGATAAGTATTAATGGGACAGCGAATGGGTGGGGGGTTAGAAGGAAGAGGAGGGGCAGAATTGGTAGTGCTTGAATTACCCCGCCGCCGCTTACTGCGCCGTCTGTTCCCTCGCCTCGGTTCACTGTTAAGTGGAAACCATTAGCTTAGCAAATTGATTCATCGGCCAATTTCCTTTAGCACCACCAACCACCCACCCTACACAGGCAGACAGACTGTATAGAGCGGGGTGAGAAAGGCTTCACCCAACTCCATCCGGGCATAACGCCCAGAGAAGTGTTTTGGATTTTTCATTATTTATCAAGGTTGGGTAAAGTTCTGTCCGGATGTGGGAGGGGGGTTCTGTGAGATGGGAAAGTGGAGAACGGAAGGGTGTGGATGCTTTCAAAAAACTGTTAAGTGAATCCTATCTTCATTAATTTGGTTATTAATCGTTCTGACTTACATTAATTAAGAAAAGAGCCTCTAACTAAAAATGAAATACAAAGGTTCCTTCTTTTCTTTTGGGTATTCAAAATTGCGGGGAGAAAGTGTTTTCTCAGATTTTAATCACTCTTTGATTCAATGAAAAACAGCGCAAATATCTGCCTTTAAATACATACTGTTTTTTCAGCTAAATATAACAATGTAAACTTCAATGTCCAAAAAGCAAGTCAAGGCTAGAACTAATTCGTGGATATCTTATATTAAGCACGCAATCAATATATAAGATTTTTTCTTGTGTGTAACAGAAACATTACGTTGTGTCAGCTCTCTACACGAACTTGATAACTTTAATCTGACGATGGATAAAAATCCAAAGCCGGTCAGGAATAAGAGAAATATGCATGCTACGACCTTTAAAATCCCAGATGTTATCCAGCATCGAAGCCAATCCACGTATACATCAAAAATTGAAGCGGTTCATATATTTATTTGGGAAAATAAAAAAAAATTCTGGTATGAAATCTTCACACGACTTTTTCTGCATTATTAGTTCCCTAATAAAGAGAAAGTATTGCGATCGTGTCAAATTTCTGAAATTGTGTTTTCACCGGAAATACATGCTTTGAGGTCCCTTGAGTACGAAAAAAGGGCTATGTGTGAGTGTCTGTGCACTTGGAAACAAAAAAAATATTTGTTGTGGTGGTTGGTTCCGCAGAGCTGGAAAGCGTCAGAACATTTCCGTGGTGGTAGCCTGCTTCACTGACTAGTCAGTGTGAAAACTAAGTTTGCTCTGTGCAAGTCTGTGTTGTCACACTGTCTGAAAAACGCATCCTGAAGATGGGCGAACGCCCGAAACCGGTCGATGACCACAAAATGAAGCAGGCTACCACGGAAAATGTCTCTGAAAAAAAAAAATATCTTAAATACAATAAGTTGCAGGAAGCTCAATCTTTCTAATATTCCGTTTAGGTACTGCCACCGCATCTGACCCGAAGATTTCGGACAAAATTCATCAATCAGAAGTGCGACTTTACTCACGTTGTTTTTTCTTCCAATTTTTCGCCCAAAGATTTTCTTCTTCGTTAAAATCGTATGTTACCTAGATATATGGAATACCTATCATTTTTATTTGAAACATTTTCGTAGGAAAATTGATTTTTTGGGGGTTTTCGGAGGGAACAGTAGCGTTATACTTTACTCTAAATACCACTTCAGTACAATGTATGGTTTTGCCAACAGCATAATATTAATATAATATCAGAAGTATTGATAGAATTCCAAATTTGAAGAAAGTCGGTTAACCAAAATTACGGAAGTACAGATTAGGTTTATTAATTTTTTGGAATTTTCTCGAAACTGCTTCAACAATTTCTTTATACTTGGAATTCTTACTGCACAGATAATAAACATTTAAAAAAAAAACAAACTATCATGATCACGCTACATGATCTTGAGACTGTCTCAGAGCAAGTCTTCATGGCCAGCCCATCTAAACGTTTCTAATCATTGCAATTTTAAAGAAAATGGTTTTAATTAAATTGCATTAATTTTGCAGTAAGAGAAACTCGTGTGTGTGTGTGTGTGTGTGTATATGAACAAAATGTGGATTTCAAAAACAAGAAGATTCGAACCTGGTATTTCTTTTCGGTCAAATTCCATCAACTGGAAGTGCGCTTTCCTAAACTTTTGTTTTTTAGAGTTTTATGAAATGGGCTCTCTAACGGTTATCAACTAATATTCATTACTAACTACACACATAAATGCCTATCACTCTTATCTGAAGCATTTTTCCAGGAAACTTGCTTCTTTTTGGGGGTTCTGGGGGGGAACAGTAGCGTTAAGCTTTCCTCTAAAGTACCTCATTAGTACAATGTGTGGATCTGTCACTTATATAACATGAAAGTACAATAAATGTACTAGAATTTGAAATTTGAAGAAACATGGTTACCAGAAGTGCGCGGACTTTACACAATTGGTTTTTGTGTTTTTTGGAATTATACCGAGAAACTCGAAATATTAACTTTTTATTTATTTATTTATTTTTTCAAACTCAAACTTGTTCAATTATCATGTCTTAAAACCATGCGCACTAATAACAAAAAAAGAAAGAAAGCGGTCTCTCCTATTTCACTCGTCTTCCCCATCTCATCGCTACAACATCCAAAAAACAAAAAAAAATCCGGCTACATCGCGTCACGATTCGTCTTGACGATTTTTATAAATAGGGATTCGGCAAAATATAACTCTTTTATTGGTGGATTGATGGACTAACCAATCAACCTATTCTTTTAGAAAGATGTTAGGTTCAATTACAAGATCTTAGGCTCGTTATCTGGGTACAGCCCGGTCTCACTGACATGGTAAACAGCTGCGGAAATTTCTACAACCGTGTGCTTTCTTTCAAATATCCAAACTTTCAAAGGAAAATTAAAATAATTTAAAAAAAAAAAAATGAGCATACAACAAAAAGCATGGATATATCACGGTTATAATATTTTTTATGAATAAAAATAACAAAAATGAAAATAAATAAAATAAAGAAAAAGAAAGAAAAACCGGAAGGTTTCCAGAGACTGGCCACCACCCTGTCTAAATGCTGATTCAGCGGAAAAAAAAACTGAAGGAAAAACTAGAGTATAAGGTGGGAGAAGGGTGTTGGGTTGGCAGGTTTACTGGGCCCCACAGGCTGTTCGTGTGTAATGTGGCGTGTAAGAACCAGCCGAGTAGAGTGGAGCCGGTGGTGGAGTACAGCGGCGGATATACAAGGGGCCATGGAGTAGTAGAGGATTGCTCAGCCAGCCGTATATTGGGCAGCACCGCACATCATCCTGTCTACATGCTCCACATACGACCCCTCCCCCATCTCATCTACTTACCCTGCCAGGGTTATATGGCTTTTACTGGGGCTACTATGTCTTTCTCTGTCTATCTAACTTTACTGCTATCTCTCCTGGTTAATACTTTCCTACCTATCGCTCTCTCTTATAAGACTAGCTCTTACTTTATCATTCTTTCCCAGAACTCACATTCCATTTTATTTCTTTTTTTTTTTTACTATTCTCCGCATCAAAGCCATCGGATGAGGGAATAAAAGGAAAGTCGGGTTGGTTTTTTTTTTAAATAATGTTACCCAGTGAACAGGGAGAGAAACAGGGACCCTTCGTGCACGCTCAATTGAACAGGGGGAAAACTGCTTGCTTTTGAAGTGGAAAAAGTATGGCTGTTTTACCACCCTCTTTGCCACACACCTCTTTGGGAAAAGTCCACATCTTTGGGGAAAACTGGTAGAAACGCAGAGAGCAAGGATAAAATAGCAATCTCTCCCTCACTCTCTTTCACTTCTTGTCGCACACACACCCTCCACACGCCTCCTTTCCGCAAAAAACATTCTAGTGGTATTCTCCCCCCCCCCCGGAATGACATAGTAAAGGAAAGCAGTGGCGTGGAAATAATTCCCAGGGTGGTGAGAAATCAAACGCAGAACCATAGCTGAGAGAGAAAGCGAGACAGTGAGAGGGTAACAAACCCCTGGTACTTGTAGAAAGAATTAGGATATGCGGGGGAGGGGATGAGTGAAGAGAAATGTGTAGGGTGAATAGAACATGGATAGAGGGTGTAGAGTAGTAGTTAGTAGTGAAGAGAAACGCTCGTGTCAACAGCTGTCGTCGAGGACTTCTCTCTCACTTACCACTCAGCTATAGCTCCTCTAGAACCATCCTACTACAGCCCCACCCCCTTGGTAGTCCTTTCAAAGACAACCCTACTAAATATTCATCAGAGCGGCAAGCATACTACTGTGTGACTCCCAACAACTCCAACCACGGCTCCCCTTTCTATCACTCCATCTCTCTTTCAGGAGATAGTAGAGAGGTGTGACGTAGAGGGCTCGCTTGAAGCTGGTATTTTCTCTCTCTCTATGTACTCTATTCTCTGACCCTATATATATACTTGGTGTCACACCTCTCGGCAGTTTCTAAAACCCACTGATCAATACGTACACGCATCAAGTATACAACCAACTCATATATATACACATACAAACTACCGCCAATATCACTCACTCTGTCTATATTCCATCAGACTCATCATCCTGGCAAACTCTCTGTCCCTCTCTCTCTCTCCTTCATACAACTTGTACCCGTATACTGCTCATACAAACCCAGTACATATACACACACATATGGTACATACATATAACACCTCTTACATCGATCCCTAGGCCTACTAAAAAGTTATGTAAACCCCGCACCACAACCCCCTACAAAACCTTCCAGTTCTTTCAAACCTTTGAAAGAACCTATCAAAACTTCTATCATCAAAAAATATGTGGACCACATATGTATTTTTTGTTGTACCCTCTGATATCCCCCATATACGAGTATGTATATGTACGCAAGAGTATAACACACAAAAAATCAGCACCTTATGATTTTGATGCAAACCTAGATAGGATTTACAATTAAATCCAAAATTAATCGCATCGAGCAAGTTTAATTGTTTTTAGTTGAACTGAGTGCTAATGTGATCAAGTTCGTGTACATCCTTCGTAATTAATACTATGATCAAAACCGGAAATCGCTTCAAAAATATCATTAAAAAATTTAATTTAATTTAACCTTCACAATTCCGGACAAATGTTATCAATTTTTTCAGAAAAATGTTACAAATAAAAATGAAAGGTTTTTCTATCTGCGCAGTCAGCAGTCCAAATTTAAAGAAAATCTTTATCGTGGTTTCGAGAAAATTAAAAAAAAAACTGAAAAACTTGTTCTATAAAGTCACACTTCTGATTAAATTTTCTTCAAATGTGGAATTCTATCAATGCATAAAAATACTGTAGGTGAAGGAACCACATATTGTATTGAAGTGGTATATTAGAGGAAAGCAACGCTACTGTACCAAAATCCTGAAAACCCCCAAGAAATCAATTTTCCCGGAAATGTATAAATAAAAGTGATAATAGGTAGTGGACGTGTTGGAAGTTAAAAGAAAATTGATGGAGTCGACTGGAGTCTTTATTGAGAAGATCGAAAAAACTATATAAACAAAAAAATCATTCAATAAAGTCGCACTGATGCATCGTATTGATGAAGTTTGCCCGAAAACTTCGGGTTGCATTCGGCGCTGCGTAATTAAATGGATACAAGTTTGCCTGAATAGTCGAAACCGGTCGATGACCATACAACGAAGCAGGCTAACTTGGGAAAAATATTTTAATATTTTATGTTCGAAGTTGGAACAAGCTTTGCTTGTTATTCTTAATGATAACTGATTGGTTTGGAAGGGAGGAAGGATGGCTGCATCAAAGTTAAAATCAGTAAATATGTAAAAAAAAAAATGGTTATTGTGAAGACAATGTGATAACACTTTATCTTATAATATTTTTCCATTAACATCAGCCATCAGCCATAATATTATGTAAAAAGATAACCTTCATTACTGTGAGATATCCAGCATTGATGCTAGCACAAAATCCAGTTTCAGCGACATCATATGTGTACCACCATATTATTCATGTCACTAATGACACTAGATTTACATTTACACATTACAAACCATTTATTCAAACAAATACATTCATTCATATGAATAAATACATCCACTCTTGTAAATACATTCATATCGATGAGGATTTATTTATAACGCAATATACTCCATAGTACTCGATATTCGACGCACTCCTTATTTTTACCCTCTTTAAATTAAATATATTTACACTTTTTACACATGTTTAAACTCACATACACAATGGGTGCTGATGAGGCCAATCCGGGCTCAAACCCACCTCTCGAAGAGGCAGTGGGTTCCAATGTTACAACAATGTAGGAAGACTTCCCTATACGACCAAAAGTGGCCATCCCTGGATGGTATTGGTTCCCTCATACTCATTCATACAATTCATTCATTCCTCTAAGTTAGGTCCTAATTATAATCTTATCCGTTCACGCTAACAAATACTTGCATCCTAATAAATACTTACACAGCTAAAATTAAGATCCTATGTACAGTATATACCTCTCAATGTTTCCTTCTACAAATACACACACACACTTTTGGGATAAAGTACTTGATATTCCTCGCGCCTCGTTAGACCTTATCCTACAATATGCTACAGCTTGATAAAATTCAAAGCACAATGATTGCAATTCTAATTTAAGTGTCTATTTAATAAAATTTTTAATACTTTAATTTCAGAATTTAATTACATGTATTGTTAATAACTTAGCACATGGCTACGAGTGTGGAGCACTATATATAATAACCAATTTATATATATAGATTTTTTGTATTTACAAAAGGGATTTGAGGGCTATATATGTACACATATACACAAGGGATAGTAGATAGGGAGAAAGGAGAAAAAGCTGTTATAGAAATATAAGCAGAATCAGCTCTGCAAACCCAACCCTCCCTCTGGGGAACAGTACACCACACTGTTACCGCACACAAGGACGTATATAACTGTGTGAGCTGTGAGCACAATGAGGAGAAGGGAGTAGAGAACTGGGTGTGCTGATGGGTGAGTGGGGATGCTGTAGAGGCTTGTTATATTTGATTGTGAGGCCGAAGAGGGCACGGTACTGTAACAGCTGTTGCAATATTGACAATGTTTTCTCTCTGGGCGAGTGAGAGAGGGGGAGGGCAGAATGGCAACGACTCCACTTGGTTTTATATGTATACCAGTCTGTGATCGTACGTGTGTATATATCAGAGAATATTTTCTCTTCTTTTTTTTTCTTTTCAAACACAGCAGAGAGAAACTGTGATTTGGTTTTATGTTTACTATGTTAGAGGGTTAGAAACACAACCCCCGAGGAAGGACGATGATAAGGAGTTGGTGTGGCAAGAGTTGGTTTGGAGGAAGAATACAACACTGGAGGAAAATACAAAAGAGAACTCTGGTGGAGGAAAGAAGAGTTTTCACAAACAAGCTGGCCGAGGGAAGGAAGCTAAAGCGGAGATCTCCAACCTACACATAAAATACGATAAGAGAAGAGCATACACAGACTATAATAACCGTATGTGGGCGTTCGCCCGCCCAGCGACGGAAGGAAGTGCAGAGTGCTCGTATGTATAGGAGCCCGCTTTCCGTACAAAGGATCTAAACTTCACTTTAGGCTTTCAAAGAACTCACCCCAACACAGCAGTATTATGTTATAACTTTAAAAAAGCAGGGAGTTAGCATGCTGCAAATATCGATTTTATATCGAATATTTTTAATATTTCATTTTACTGATTTGAAGCACCAAAGATTTATATGAAACTATAAACTACATCAAATTTGGCTAGAAAATCTGTTCTTAATTTTATAAGACTTATAACCTGCAAATATCTTTTCCATAAATTAATTCATTCAACAAGACATAGTCTGACAGTTTTTTGGGGCAGTTTTAGGAATCTCGCAGGAGAAAAAACCTGATAATCTTGGATCTTAATGATCGTGGCAATTTTAATGATGTAAAAACAAGTGAAGTTAAAATTGACTGGACCGTTGAGTCTGTATCGGTTTAAATTCTCTATGACAGAGAGGTCCACTTTTTTACAAACGGTCATTCGACCAGTTTTGATCATTATCAAAATGTTTTTCGTATCTTCCCCATGAAAAAACTAAAGGTTAAAAATCCCATGATGTTTGGTAAAATCCGGACCGGAGGACCGTACGAAGAAGAAGGAGGTTCTATAGAAAAAAAAAACACTGTAAAATTAGTTTTAGAATGAGGATCAAGTATATATATATATATCAAGTAGGAGCTTTCTGCGATTGTTTTGTTTTCTGATCATTTTTGTAACACATAATATTTGCCATATAATACATACATTTCTTTGAAAAAAACGAACTATTTCTTACATATTAAGGAGACTTCAAAAGTAGCATTTCCGCTAGAAATTTAATTTCTAGAAATTCCGCTAGTCATTTCAGGATTTCTAATTTTATAAACCAGTTTTGTAGCTGCCATAGCTTAGCTGGTGGAGTCTTCAGCCTCTAAAACAATCTTTTACCAAAATATATTAACGAATTAAATACAAAGTAGTAAGTTTTCTTTAATCCTCTTTGTACCCCAGGTTTAGGGCTAATACCCTAGTTGGTAAACTGCAAGATTATCTCTAGGGGGAAGTTATAAAGCCCTGGGGGGCAGATGTATGTATTTATCCGAAGCACAAATTAATGTTTATCAAGTATTGAACTTTTTTCGATAATTGTTAAGTGATGCGCTCGCTGCTTTATAATAGATCTAAATAAAAAGGGAAGCACACAGTGAGGGATAAAACTGTACTCCATCCCCTCCACTTCAGTTAGATACGATGCTACAATATGCGTGCATAACAAAACTGTTTTAATACAGTTAAAACTACGTTCATGTTTTAGTGGAAAGCGCCTTGTTTGAAAAAGGGGGGGGGAAGAAAGGGTATGCAGGGCTTAATACTATATATGGGGGCATAATAAGTTGATGAAGTGGCCCGAATATTACGTGACAAAACCGATTGTCAACTCTCTCCCCTTAAATATATATATATATATAATAATCGTAATAATAATACACCAGAGGCAAAGAAGTGGAGGGAAACAGAGACACCCCACTGAGGGTGAGAAATATTGGGTCCTCTCCTAGACATACCCCTATTATTGTTTTGCTGCTGTTGCTTAACAGTTAGTTACCCCGGCCCCCTTTTCCTTTATTTTTATCCCTACGAACTGTTTAGTGTGCAGTAAGTCAAGCTTGACTTAGTGGACATGTGTTATAAAAATGGGAGAGGAAGGTGCCAGCAGATGGGCTGCACATGTAAATATGAGCGGGGAGGATGAGCAACGAAAAAAAAAAAAAAATGATGCGAAGAGTAGGGTAGTTTTAATGTAGGGTGGCCTGCCTCTTCATTAATAGTGGCAGAATTGGTTGGGGCGTTACTATGAGCCATGCTGGTTTTTAGAACATTTAGTAAAGGTGCCACCCTCGCCTGGCGGGGAGGTAGAGGAGAAAATAAGGCCACATACTTATTAGTAGCCTGCCATCTGGTGATGAGGGTGGAGCATCAGTTTACTTAAGTTAGTACAAGCCAACAGTCAGTCAATCAGTGCGGCGCAAACCCTTCTGTAAAATTCCATTTATAAATCTATATGTCAGCTGTAAATACCTTTCACAATTTTCTTCGCCCTGTTGTTCACATTTTGTTTAGCTTTTCTTACTCCGTAAACAAGAAATATGGCTTTCGTTAATTTTCGGAAATTAAGACTTTGCAGGACTTTACAAGTTTTTTGAGGTTGTCTAATTACGAAAAAACTTTGGTATGGGACACTTGACCCACACCAATCCAATTACAGCGCTTCTGCTATCACCTAGTCCCCCAAAAATACTGGTTGTGCGATGTGGAAGTAAACTTAACGGTCTCAGTTTCTACTAGAACTCCCATAAAATCTGTTTTTCCGAAAAAAAGAAATAATGTTTCAAATAAAACTAACAGGTGTCTCAGTATCTCAATTAGCATTCAAAATTTTAAGAAAATCGCTATAGCCTTTACAACAATCCCCCTCCCAACAAAAAAAAAACCTCAGAAGCCGATTCTGTAAAGCACACAGTTAACTAATTTTCCTAAAACCTGGAGTTGTGGGCGGTTTTTGAAGTACCTCAATATTTAATATGTAGGGAAGGAATTATATTGAAGGGACACCACATAAGATCAGATTCCATTCACATGCTTCCCATAAAAACGTGATGGGAGGTAAGTACTGAGTTTAGGAAGCTTAAGTAAAACCATTGAGCTGTTTTCTAGACAAGTGCGTAAGCTAGAAAAATAAATACAAAAAACACAAACAGCAGCAGTTCCAGTAAACCAATCCGAAATCTTCTGAGAGCGCCGGATGCAATGGTTGTATCTAAACGAAATCTGAAGTTGAGCTTCCTGTGTATATTTTGTCAAAACGGCAAAAATCATTCATAAGCAATGATTATTCACTGCAATAGTTTTTTATTTGGCAAGCCAGAAAAGTGTCAATTTTACACACTCCAGTTCCGTTTTGCACCCTCCCAAGCGAAAGTGGTAACTGAAAGATAATGTAAAAGCACTTTAAATTCGTGTTAACTGTTGCATTTTTTCTCCAACAGTTGAAATTCTTTAAATAAAAAGGACATAAAATGAGGTAAAACTTGTACGGTAAGCCCCTAAGAGAACGCTGGCCACTGATTAAGGGGAAGGTTACCTTCAGAAAGGTTGTACAATCCAAGAGGTAAAGATAAGTAAAATTATATTATGGTATTTAATTTATTGTTAAAGTGATTTCAAAATGTTAAAATAAATCTAAAATTTAAGAATTTATACTTTACTTTATTGTGCTTAATATATTTTAGCAATCAATTTTATCTAAACTTGAAAATTTGTTTAATTCAAAGTTGGTAACAATGTTTTTTACTTTCAATATCTAGACTTTAAAAAGTACAATGACTTTAGTGAAATAATCGTAACATTAATCAGCTTTTGTAGGGGAGGAAAAAAAATCAATTCACTCTCCATTAATCAAAAAATTGATTGCTGTAATTTTATTTCATTTACTTGTTTTAATTTTTTGCAAGTCATTTATTAAATTGTAATTTAAAAAAAAAACTATTATAAAATAGAATTATATTCCTAAATTGGAGTGCAAGTTAAAATTGATTTAATTTTTAATTCAACTTCCAAATAAGGTACAGTAATTATTTAGTGTTTTGTTTCTTTTAAATTATTTTGTTTGAAACAGATAATTTTTATTAACCTATTACCAACTGTCGAGCTATTTTGAAGGGGGGATTTCAATAAAATAAATACGTTAGAACTTTTCCCCTTCGTAGTTGAATATATTCTTCTTCTTCTTCTGATTATTTCAACAACGTGAGCGGAGATACTGATTAATTGCCTGTATATGTGTCAAGTTCCGTCACTTCAGAAAATTCACGTTTGACAGATAAGTTGACAGAGTTTCTTCAACCACCGATTCCTTTTTCTTTTTTTCTAAATGCCAAGTTGCAGTGCTAAATATCATACAGGCAGTGGAACCAAAACTTTTATACAAAAAAAAGAAATTTCCGTTGTTTTTTCGTTTTAATCGAACCAATTTTCTCCAAAAACGGCATTTTAACATCTGATCTAATTCCAGCATCATGCAATATAGTCCACAACTCTAACCACTCAGCTATCGCGGCGCTTAAATCAATATCTATCACCGCCGAACCCGAAACTAGGAATTGTTCTCCTTCGGCAACTTGTTTTTATGTGAATTATCAAAAAAATATTCTATTACAAAGTTATCGGCTTGAAACAAAATAATAGGCGACATAATTCCTCAAAATATTTGAGTAAATGTCTCCCCCCAAAAAAATTTGGACCACTAATATATGCAATATTACTAATTTATTTAAATAAAAAAAAAAAAAAAAAAAAGTTAAAAGTTCCGAAAAAATCGATCTATCGTTCAATGGAAATATAGCGATGATGCAATAGACTACAGTAATGACAATACAAACATTAAATTATAGGTCTGCCAAACAAGTGTTCTCTCTCTATTGAGTGTTCTCTAAAGTAATAAAAAAAAATCAATAAAATAAATTCTACCTCACTTTCTTCAACGTCGAACTAACAGAATAACAACTGAATATATATTAGAATAAGAGTGAACACCTAGTTTATCCCCCTTTATTATTATTGGGGTATAAACTTTATTCCTACTTTCTTAATTACAATTTTACACCGATCTATAACCATGAGGAAATTATTCACAAGGAATTGTGACTTTTTAATCTTGTTATATTTTGTTTGCTTTGCTTTCGTGGTAAAAATAATAAAATCTGGTGTGAAACATTCACACGACTTTCCTGTTAATATAATTACGTAATATATTAAATGACAAATTTTATTCATTTGTTCTAACATAAATATAGCAATGGTGGGGGAACGATTACCAACCTGCCAACCCAGGCAAGTAGAGAAATTAATTACATGTAGCCCAGAGGAGACACCAATAACATTGAAATAGCCCCGTATATAACATTTGAAATTGAATGCTACAAATTTCGCACAACTATCTGAAAATCTTTTCTTTTATTTTGATAGCTTTATAACTTTGGAGTCAGCATTCCAAGTTAAAGTCGTTTTCGAGAAAATTTCAAAAATCTCGAAAACCTTCTCTCTTCCGGTTAACCGATTTCCTTCAAATTTGGAATTCTATGAATGCTTCTATCGTATATTAATATTACATAGGTGGCAGAACCATATATTATATTGAAATGGTATTACAGGAAAGCGTTAAAGTTTCTATTTCTCCAGAACTCCCCAAGAAAAATATTTCAAATAAAAGTGATATGTTTTATCCTGTAAAAACTGTAGAGTTCATTAGTTAGCTGGTATTGTAGCAATGTTTTTAATGTACCTGAATATTATGTAAAAAGTGGCCAGAACGCGACATTGCACTGAAGTGAACTCTAGTGGAAAGTTTAATGTTGCAGCTACCAGTGGAATTTCCAAAACTTCGACCGAATCCTTTTGTTTGAGATCCATGAATACCCTTCACTCAAGAGCCTTGAAACGTGTATTTCCGGTAATACAACAAACCACCACGCTTTTCACTCAGGAAAAGCTTAATAATTCTAACCAGATTTAATGCTAAAATTACTATCACTACAGGATTTAGTAACAGCATAATACCATACATCAAAAGATTGATTGAGCAATATGAAGAGTTTCAGTGTTGTCGATGTATGCATAAAGCGGCCAACATGTATGGATATATATAGGTCGGTAACACTGTATACCTGTACAGGGCAAGTAGGGACGGAAAGCGGGAATGATATTTGAGCACAGGAGAATGAGTAGGAATGAGGTAGGCAAAACGGTAGCTTGGGCAGCGTATAGGATTAGCAGCAAGCAGGTTTAGGAGCGAGCGGGAGAGAGAGATATCCTAGAATGGTGTGTATGTACTCCCTGTCGGAGCCTGGTTTTAACTCCCACTCCGACTGCTTGATGTATATATATATATATATCTCCCACAATATAGTGGAGTACTAATACATGGAACACTGGACTATAATAATATGATTATCCCCTTTAGTGTAGTGATGTGTATATGGTTTTACTAGGGAGGAATATCAGGAGCATGAGCTATGTACCAACATATACACAGAGATGTGTACAATACCTACAAACAGACACGACACAATATACATACATGTTATATTGTACAAAGAGAGTTAGAGGACTTGTTATATCGCATCAATAGTTATAGTAATAATATAAACTATCGCATCACTACCCAAACATAACGCCATATATATAGGGAGCTTTTGTATGACGTACATAAAGGCTGTATTATTTAGAGAACAAGACAAACGACCTTATATGCATAATGTACATAAGTAGAGAATTTAATAAAGCACTAACTAGCATATATAAATTAATAAATAACGACTGATTCCTTCGTTTAATCGCTTACAAATCACTAATCACCGCCAAATAGCAAAACAATAATAACTGTAATCTAATAATAGTGTTTTGCTTCGTATGAAATTCATTAAGCAAGATTATGATGCAAAGCAGAATGAATAGTACTGAATGGCCACGTCAATATTGGTAAACTAACAATTTACTTGGTTAAAATTAACTAAAATAAAGTTACATGGCCCAATTTCTTTTTCCTAAATCTCTCATAATTTGAATACAAAAACAAATTATCTTCTCAGACGACTTTCACACTGGCTCCCATTTTTTCACATTCCTGTTCCCATTCTATGCAAATATGCTTCAAATTTGGAATTTACATTAAATGTTAAGTACTCCTTAATATTTAAATTAAATATACGCGCCGGGCAGTTTATTTGCTGATTATTACGACGGATTATTGGTAACGGATTAGTTATCGATAAATATGAGATGTTTATATATGTGTGTGTGTTTGTGTGTATAGTAGTAATGAATAAAAACTTAATATCGAAAATTTAACACAATTTTCAGCAATAAATGAAAGAAAAAGAAAACTCATTCGGATCTGCTCTGAGGATTCCTCAGCGGTGGTAAATTGAGAACTTGTACGGAATGTTTCAAAGTCTTATTAAAAATTTTAAACAACAAAATCGAAAGTATTCAACGTTTTATATTAACTAGAAATAATGTGGGTACAAAGTATTTAATTACAGAATATTTGGCGGGAACATGATACAGTAATAGGGAGGGGATGTTAATGAGTGGACAGATATTGAATTGTGGTGGTATAGTGTTGCGGTCTACCATTGAATTATGTATAGAACTGTTCACTAATGAGCTCCCTCCACCCACACTATTACAACAGCCACTACTATGTTCTCATGATCACTAACTCAATCCAATTACATCATCTCTAAAGTACGAAACAATGTTCATGGAAATTTTGATAAAAATATTGATGTGTTTTTACTACTTGTTACTATTTACGGTATTATTGCTTGCGATAGTGTAAATGTTTCGAAACTAAGCATACACTGGATATGCATTTTATGATGTCACTGGAATACCAAAAAAAAAAAAAAAAAATGTTTTTAGCGATTGGCCTGTGTTTTCATGTATATGGATGTTAACAAAGTAACTTTGAAAGAAAAGCCACTCACGATTTTCTCTTGCTGCCGTTAAATTCAATTATGGATAAAATTTAGACCATAACAGTGAACGAACCTCACATAACATGTTCTCACTCCTCACCCATTCTCTCATACATACACACAGATCATTCGCTGTAACATTTTTTTCGTACTCAGGGGACCTCAAAACATGTATTTCCCGTGAAAACAAAATTTAGAGTTAAATCTTACACGATCACAATACTTCCTCTTACCAATGAGTAAGAGAGTAAGTGAAATGACAAGAATCTTAATCATGAAATTGCATTTAGCTATCATCCATCACCTTGGGATCTAAACTTGAAGCTTTCGGTCAAAATCCTTCAACTGAAAATGCAATTTTACTAAATTTATTTTTGTCAGTTTTCACGATTTCATCGAAATGTTTCCAGCGTTTTTTTTTTTTTAATGTTTAAAATGTTAACTTCACATAAAAAGAATCTTTTTCATTTGAAAATGAAATATTTTTCCAAGAATGTTTTGAAAGATTTGTATATTTTGGGGGAAGGTTTCCTATAAAATGCCGGTTCAGTCCTATATAGTACTAAAATATATTTAAAGTATTGCCAGAATTCCAAGTTTGAAGAAAATCGGTTAACGGAAGTGCGACTTTACAGAATAAGTTTCTGAGTTTAATGCAACTTACTATAAAATGGTTCCAACCACTTTCTTTAAATATGGAATGCTAAATGAACATATATAAACCTATCATTTTCATTTGAAGCCTTTTTCCGGAAAGACTGACTTGTAGTCTGTTTCTGGGGAATTGTGTTCCAATTGTGAGGAAAACTTGGAAAAAGAGCGCAGCCACAAAAATCTACCCATATTTAGGTAAAACATAAGCCCTAAAATCGAACAACTAGAAACCCCATTTTCTTTATATGTGTCATGCATATGGTAGCGCAAATGTTAAGTATAATGCCAATAATGTCAATTATAGTGTCTTGTACTACCATCTATGAATAGTCTCAATAATTTTTTGTTCTTTGCATCTGTGTTGTATCTATGATGAGCTACAAATTAGTTGCTAGCATACCATTGCCAAGTCAGTTTATTCACCTCTTTATAATCATAAACAGTACTTCAGTAATTGACCTATTCCTTCAAAAATACAGTCTTTAATCACACGACATCAAGTATAACTATCCATTTTGGTCCTCCGGGCCGGATAACCAAAACTATCCAGGATATCTATACGTTTAATAAAAATTCCAAGTATGAAGATAATATTGTAATAGAATTATAAAATTAGAACAAAAACTTTCAGGAGGGGTCACAGCTATGCTTTTGGAGCTGAAGCATGGCTGCTGCAGCTGAACAAAGAAATATCTGATGCTTTACAGGGTATATACTGTTTTCCAGGCTGTGATATTTTCTTATAGTCAAGCCTGCTGGAGATACAAATTGGTGGGTGAATGTAATAGTGCAGTAAGAGAAAATTATGTGATCGTTTCACATTATATTTTTGTCAATATTTTAAGGAATATATTTATGCCGGATAGAAGTTTGTAGAAATATAGGAATATATATTTATATAGTTGGTACTATTTTGTATTTATGTTGTTGGGTTGGATCCTATTGAAAGAGGGACTGAAATATATTTTCGTTAGCGAAGGTTGTTGAGTTGTTGTTATTGTTGATGATGATGTTGTTGTTGTTGTTATAATAATACTGAATGAGAGATAGAGAGAGAGAGAAGAAACCCAAAGGTCTATAGTGAAATAACGAAGAAAGACTGATGAAAGAAAAAGGAAGAAGATATATATAGATTTGTGAATAGGTCTGTGTGAGTGTTGTAGCAAGCTCTGTAAAAACTAGGCACAGTAAAGTTAGCAGTACAGTGTGTTAGTTCTCCTTTTATATTGGAGAACAGCACACAGATCCATTCTCCTGCTACTTCCTTTGTAATATCACCAACAGATCTTCTCTTCTTCAACAAAACACACACACACACACACACACACACACAGGGAACTTCTATCTATTTTTCTTTCTTTACTTTCCTTGCCTCTTCTATCACAGTTCAGAGTGTGTCCCTCCAGTATCTCCACCTTCTTTCAACTACTTCTTCCATTATCCATTTCTAAGATCCTCCTTTCTTCACAACAAGCTCACCTCCGCTCTTTTTTCCCATTCTCTTTTCTTTCTTTTCCCCCTACGATATCTTCTATTCCTAACCAGAAAAAAAACCCTTATCTCTTTTTCAAAACTGGCCCTCTCCTTTACCTATACAAATAACTAACTCCCCAGTTCTTTTTTCCTCTTCTTTTTGTCCCCGCACCCTTTACTCTCACTAGAGTTCCTTATACACTCCTCTAAACTAATTTTCTTTATTCCTCTTTTCGGTTCGTCGTCAAGGAGTTTTCCCCATTGTATTCAGTATTTTCTTATTTATTTATTTTTTGTGATTCAAGTTGTGGGTGGAACAAAAAAAACTTTTATTTTTTTTTAAGAATTAACTTGGCTTTGATCTTATGAAAAATTAATTTATGGATTTTATAATACATATATATTTATATTTTTATATGGTCCTATATGATTAAAGGGCGAACCAATATATGTGCAGAAAGCGCAAATCCTCATCAACAATAAATTGAATTAGCGTCCCCATATTCAGTGTCTGCAGAAATGTTTCTGGCAGTGCAGGAGTATGGAGGGAAAGACATGGGATATATGCTAAAATTAAATGGGCTAAAATTAGAATTATGAGAAATTAGTCAAAACTAGCAAGACTCATGCGTTATTGCGTAGTGGCCGGGAATACAGTTAGGAAGAAATGTCAAGATGCAGCAGAAAGTACAGTGCATGGTTTGCTTGGCCATAACGGCGGCAATGAGGACGACACCGACATATCTGTTGGCACTGGAACCTCTATTCGGATATAGGGGAGGTAATGAAAGGTCACCTAAAAAAGAAATCATAGTTGTGTGGCCAAAAACTTTCAGGTGAGGTCACACTAATATTGAGAGAAAATTAGCGACTGAACCAATTTTTTCTCTCTAAAATTGATAAGACGAGGAAGAATTCGAGAAAGACTATAAGATCAGCATTAATGAATGGGAGGGAACTCCCTCAAAAAGATAATATAGGAATGTAATAGCATAATTTGCTATTACTCTAATAGCTCCAGACAGAAAGATACTGGTCTGTCTAGAGCCAAAGCATGACTGCTGGAGTTGAACAAAGAAAAATCTGATGCTTTTCGAGGTGTATTCACTGTTATTCAGGCTGAGGTCATCGGTATCATTGATTGCATTGATGGAGGAATGGCAGAAAGAAGTTAAAGAGGTGGGATATTTTCTGATAGTCAAGCTGCACTAAAAGCGTGCTAGAGTTCCAATTGGTGGGTGAATGTAGCAGAAGTTTAACGGCCTCGCTTAAAAAAAAAAAAATGAAGCTCTTCTGGGTACCCGGAAATACGGGTTGCAAGGTTACACGTTGTGAGGTACATACAACAGTGGCAGCCGTTACAAAGCAATTTTGTGTTAGAGTAGCGACACAATGGAGAAGAAGGGAATTGGCGAAACACTGGAGGGACATAGAGGGATGTTTCCAGGTTAAATGTTTTATAAAAGATATAAGAGAGGGGAACTTAGAGTAGGGTTTAATTGGAGAGTTTCGGTAGGTTTATTAACTGGACACGCTTGCCCATTTACACAAAATACGTAGAACGTCCAATTCTATGTGTCAGAATTGCACGGTGGAGTAAGGGATAGCTTTACCTAGGTTTTGGGGACAGCAACACTCTCATGGGAATGCTGGGGGGGGGGTTGAAGATTTAGCATATCTGAAGATATTGTAGCCAGATTGGCAGATTATTGGGGAGCCTTCTTAAGTGGAGCCATTTATTTTTTTTTTCTGTGAGGGGTTAGGAGCTTTATTGGCTGAACTCTCGCACTTTCGAGCCAGTCATAATAGTGATTAATTTTATTTTTACTATTTGCATTTGCTTACGTCGCAATACATATTTTCATAATAACTGACAGCGCCATAATAACTGAAAGCGACTTTACGTCGCCTTTTCAAGAAGAAGAGAAAGTAATAAGTTCAACAACCATAATTTGATTTTCCAATATAAAAATAAAAAAGGCAATGTGTGAATTAAATTAAAAATAGATAACTAGTAGGGGTGAGGGAATGATATTAAATAACTAGCTGTCTGTGCAGGTCGATATTAGGGGGGGAACGGGAAATAAAGTGCTTCCTCCCTAGTTTTTATTTTTTTAAATGGAAGTTATTATTGGGTTATAAGTGAAGGTTGTGAAGTTATATAAAAAAAAAAAAAAATGGACTGGGGATTACTAAAGATAGTAATTATTTAGCTAGTAGCTTCACGTTATTCTTTTATTTAAGTAGAAGGGAGATAGGGTAAAAAGTTGTAGTAGTTATTCAGCCCTAGAGCTGCTGTTGTTGTTGTTGGAGAATAATTGCTACGATGAATAAAACATTGTGGGTAGTAGCCAGCTGGTATGTGTGTATGTGTGTGTGAGTGTGTGTGTGTGGTTTTTCAGTTGGAAAATGGAATGGAATTAGTGTGGAGAGAATAGTTTTACTGCCAGGACGGAGAGGGCGCTGATACCGCCAAAACAGAGTCGGGGCAGCCAGCTGGTTGGGTGGGGTGTAGGAAAGAGACTGTGGCGCGGCCAAATGGCTTTCACAGAGTTAAGAAGTGATGCTCTTTAATTAGTACTTTTAGGTTTTCAGATATAATGTCATCTTCAACGACCCAGGACTACTCATCCCCCTTCACCAAACTCTTTCTACTTGTTCTTCAATCTTTCTACTTTAACGAAAGTGAAGTTATCTTTGTCTTTGACAGGAATACCGGAGAACTTTGGAGGGCGCAATGGTAGGAGCAGAATGAAAAACACTCTCTCTCTCTCTCTCTCTCTCTTTCAAGAACCAGACAAGATCTAAAGAAATAATGGAGTTTAGGGTGAGAACTTTGTGTGTGGTATGTTTGTGCGTGAGTGTCAGGAGATTGTTCATTATTGTTTCCAGCAAGAGTTCCCTGATTGGTATCCCCTTTTTAGGTGTAGGTGTCCCCCTTCCAATTAGGTATCATTAGGATATTACACGAATGGTTTCAGTTAAAGTCCAACTCTCAGGTTCCAGTCAAGCGGAAACGCGATTTTGAATTTTTTTTTTTCAGTTTTTCGCATTTCTCGAAAACGTATACATGTATATGGTCATAATATCCCTTTTGTTTGAAACCGTAAACTGTGAGTAAATTGTCAGTTCATGTACTCATCATTTTCATCAATCACAATTTCCAGCCACCGACGGTTGCAAACAACGGTGAGAGTTCTCCATTTTGATATAACTTCCAACGAATTAATCCCTATTAATTCGACATAAAAACCCTAGTAAGCCCAAAACGTCCAAGATAGTGATCACCTATTTATTTGAGCTCTCCGATTTGACAATCTATTTTCATCACGAGTTTCTCTTTTGTATGGGTACGATCGAAAGTAATACTGTGAATGCCATAGTAAAATAACATCCTGTAGATCTTCTTTCAATCATTTTCATGCAAAACTATTGCGTGTTATTAATTTATGTTTACTTTCGTGAGCCAAATGGTACTATAATTTCTTCCAACTGTTCATGTATATTTGTCATACCATAATCGTCCCCCATAGTCTGGGTACTTTTTTGTAAACACGACAGTGAGCACAAAAAACCACTCCAGATTATTCCTTCATTTGTAATTGTTGCGGTTGGGGTCCGCAGAGCTCGAAAGCATCAGAAATAACAGTGTGACAGTAACACTGTGAGGAAAATCAATGTACGAGTACAGTGCATCAATCAATCGTATACAGTGCAAGTCTTGTGTCATGCCACTATTTATTAGGGCATCCTGATGACAGACGAATGCCACCAGAACCAGCTGATGACCACTGATAGCCTTTATTTAATATTAACAAACTTTTTTCCTTTTTTTCCCTGAGCTCCGCAGCCTGTTAATCTTCGCAGGTCTAAAGCCCGAAATGGGTCTCACCTTCACTCACAATTCTATCTTACGTCAAGGAGACTTTGTTTTAATTGTTTTCCAAAAGCTGGTGTCATCTTTGTTTGATGTTTCATCGAACTGGGTTGTATTTCATTTCTATAAAGTAAATGTCTTATGTAATTGTTTTACTACTCTTGAACAGGAAGTATTGTGTCAAAATTGGAGTTTCCAACGGAAATATAGTTTTTCAAATGTCCTGAGAAGGGAACTCTTTCTCTCTCTCTCTCACTTTCTCTCTCTATCTCAAGTTTCGGCTAAAATCTAACAAGAGAAAGTGCGGCTTTACTGTATTTTTTCCTTCAATTTTATCGCGAATTTTTCAAAAAACTGCTTCAATGACTTTATTTAAATTTCATATACCAATAATTCATATACATCTATCACTTTTATTTGAATTAAAAAAAAAAAAAAAAAAAAAAAATAGATTCTTGAGTTTCAGGGAAGCGGTATAACTTCCGGCTACTCTATAAATGCTCGTAATTTGATAAAACCATTGAGGCTCTACTAATTCTATTATATACAGGAGAATTAACAAAATTAATACGTATTATGATAATTTAGTAGTTAAATGATAATATTAAGAATGGTAGTGGGGGTTAGGGGGTTATTTTAGATATATATATATATTCAACGTATTTAGATATTATAATATGATATGATAAGGGTATATATAATTCAGCCGTGAGCACCTTTCTAATATACCCACACGCACCTTTAACGCAACGCACGCGCACACATGTACCCATATCAAAGAGCTACAGATGTATATGTTCCTCCATAGGCCACCAACATAGACTAGATAAAGAAATAAAAAAGTAATGCTCTCTCATACAACCCTTCACTATCACCCCTCCCCTCCGCTATTAATCCTTCGAAATCCTATTGTTAGAAGAGGCATAGTTACATGTTTATATTCAATTTAAATATATTATATAGACATTTCAATGTAATGCTAATAATATAAGTAGGTATCTGTTAAAAAAAAAAAAATAAAACAGATTGAATTAGCATAATATTATAATACAAAAAAATCGCTCTCACCTGTTTGTGCATTTCCACGTTTAACCCGTACGACATTTCGTAATACTGGAAAAATACCAAAAAAATAATTTTTATTAAAAAAACAAAGTAATGTAGTTATTTCCGTAAAAAAATATGGATTAATCACTCTTTTATAGTTTCAATAAAAAATAGAAATGACTTTCTAAGATGGTACTATAGTTATCTTTGGCGATTATCAATTATTTTTTCTTTGCCTTAGAGAGACATAGAAATAACTAACTATGCTACAGATGGGGAAAAAGTGTAAACCTTGCTTAAGAGCATCCTTTATCAAATTATGTCCAGAAATAAAAGAGTACCCATAGTAAATATTAAGGAGAAATTAAAACCACACGGACTAAATCCTTGGGGGGGAAAAAAATAACTCCATCATACTCTATAAATCTTCAGACTGAAGTGCATTCAGCAAAGGAAATTAGCTTTCGAAGTAGAAGGGCAAAGAAATATGACCAAAGATAAGCATAGTTTTCTTCAAATTGAAACTATTTTGTATATTTTAATTCTATATATTTTTAAATTTTTGCTGCAATAAAAATTAATACATCACCATAAAATTAAATCTTTAAATTATTGTAAACAATGTCTTCTACTAATAGTAAAGAAAAAAAATAACTTCAAATTGGTATAAAAAAATATCAAATAAATAAATAAAGTAAATTTAATTAAATTAATGAATACCAGTAATTAATAATAATTTTTAAATAAATATAATTATCTATTTATTGTCTAAAACAGAATAAAAATGAAAGAATTCAATCTTTCCAGTGCTGCTTTCTCATGGGAGTTTAAAGAATTACTTCCCGTAACTAATACTGGAAAAAAGAATCCAAATATCTTGTTCATTTAGACTTTACAAAGAAGTTGGAAAATTATAGTATTACTTTAATTAAATACTCATTAAAGTTATATGATTTCATATTAACCTCAAATAATCGTATATTCACTAAAAATGATTTAGCTGAATATTTTTGGTCACTTTTATTATTTGATAATTTGGTGATGTATTAATTTTCTATTTCTGTTTTTTTTATTTTTTTATTTTCAGAAATCAATAAAACTGCACCACAAAATAAACATCAAATTGTAACAATTGTTAGCCGTAAGGAATGATCAGATGTATCTGTTAGATGGCTGATCGGGCATAGGGTATCAAAGGAAAATACCAAAAATGTTTTAAATATTTTTTATTAATAACCCGACGTTTCGACAAACATTGTTTGCCTTCTTCAGGGGCTATTTTAAGGTTTTAACTCAAAATAATTGAAATTACTTTCATATCACTAACACAAAATAATAATCACTTCACAACACTTTTTCTATATATATGATTATGTTTTATATCGACTGTTAATGTTGGCTAAAGGTTTACAGAACTCAAAAACACTCAAAAAATGTTGGTGTTTTCCTTTGATACCCCCTGGCCGAGATCTAACAGATACATCTGTACAAAATAAACAATTTCCAAATAGGAAAATTTCTTCAGAAAATTTGTGTTCGTGAAAATTAACCTTCAGGAATCGAGAATTACAACTTTTTTAGAAACGAAGTTATTAAAGTTGATCCTTTATTTTATATTGCAGTTTTATTTATATTTTTATTATTAAATATAACTGAATGTTTAATAAAATATTAAATATAAATTATATCCTCAATGTATTTTAATTTATAATAATAAAATATTATAAAACACAACTACTCGTAAATTACTCTGGACTAATTAATTTGTAAATGTTATTTTTTTTATTAATAACTAAATGCATTAAAAGTAAATTTATTCAAAATGGAAATGCCTTTCTTATTTCTTTCTCCAACAAATATTATCATTAACGATAATGTATTTAAAAAACAAAAACTATTGGTATTCATGAACAAAAAACAACTAATGTCGAATATAGGCAAGTTTTCCGGTTATATACATTTTTCACTTGATGTTTGTTGTTAATCATACATAATATTACGATTACAGTCAAATATCCCACAAAGCGGTTCCGATCCACATGAAGAGGGGACAATTACTGCGTCTTTCCTTGCCAAGGTGTCGGCCATCTTGCATTAACTTCTACGCCAACATCTCCTGCCAACCCCCCGCAAAAAGAGGACTTTTTTCTGGCTCAGTACATTAAATTTGCTGAGGCATTTGTAAAGCTCATTTCGAACAGATAGCCTATGAAACCTCAATGCTTCAATAATTACTGCCTGACTATCCTTTTAGGATCATAAACTTCTGATTCCAATAATTCCCTCTTGAGATTGAACTGGATCGTTCCTTGACTACTGGGAAGCATGCCCAACGATAAAGTGCCTGTTGATTCTACGACCTTACCACAGTATGGGCAAAATGTAGCTGAAACTATAAATTACTAACAGTTTCATTAGGTGACACGTGGTTACAATTAATAACTACAAACCTAACATTTGTTTTTACAGTTTTATTATGTCTTTCACCTGAATTAATTGTAGTTGAAGTTGTAGTTAGTTGACAAAAAGTAGTTGCAAAAATAACTATCAATTTATATGAAGTTTAGTTATAATTAATTGTTAAACTAACAATTATAAATATTTGAATCTTTCTTGCTTTACATATTTATTTTTTTAGTTAATTTTTAATTTTCAACTATCAAATTTGATCTCATTCAAATTTAACAAAAACTGTAACCAGCTGAATCTTGTCATTTAATGAGTAATAACTACAAGTTGTAATTTTATATTTCAATTTTAACTTTATTGTAATTATATAATTGCAAAACCAACTAGCAACTATATTTTGTAAGTGTTAGTTATCAACTACTTAGCTAGTAGACTATTGTTGTTAACTAATTGCCAACTCTGGCTTTATTCTTCAGCGCCAGAACATCAGTATATTCGTATGTTTGATCTCAGTTATATAAATATTCAGGGACGCTGAAGATTCCACATGAGATGTAAGACTAAATCTGAGGTTTGAGGCAAAACAATTCTTCCTAATAACAAAGAGTATTTTTAGATTAGCATTTCCATGTATGAAAATTTTAACAACATAAATAAAAATGTTGTTTATTTGAGGATATAAATTATAATAAAAATATATTATAAGTACAAAAAACATCAAATTAATAATAATTTAATAGAGGAAAAATAATTAGTAAAGCATGCAATCGTTCTAATCTAATAAACATGCAATGTTAACTAATAACAGTAATAAAAATGATCCAATGCAAATATAATATACAAAATGAAAAGGTAGTTGTGCGGGTGAAATTGATGGTGTCAGGTTTTAGAGGGAAGGCCGGAGGACAGCCAGCCAAGGAAAAAGGTAAACATTACATTTAACAAGGTGTTGCAGTCTTCTAAAATTGTTATATCTGCTTGTATATGTGTGTGTTAGTTCGTTTACTGTGTTTATATGAGAGAGTGCGTGTGTAGAAAGTGAGAAGGATAGTAGTGAACTGATAGGAGTAAGTAGAAGAAGAAGGTGAGTTTAGTAGAAGTACGTGTTCTGTAGCGAGTGTAGAATTAGTGTGAGCGGAGGGGCTGGAGGGAGGACAACAGTACAGCCGTAAACAAATTAATGACCTAACGTTTCCATTAGCTCATGTCCAAAGTGGTATTGACGATGGGGCGCAGGGGGCGAGAAAGAGAGTCTGTAATTTAGAAGAATCCCCCCCAAACACCCACTCGCCCTCACCAACCATTTCTAGACACACACACACACACATATATAGTGAACTTCTTCTTCTTTATAGTGACTGGAGGGCGCCTCAATACAATCTGAAGAGTTTGATCTCCACACAGAGATCTATCTATGAGCGCATGCGCAAACACCCACACAGTTGTGTTGTACATGTACAGACATGCATGTTCTCCATCTTTCTCTCATTTCCACTGCCATATCTAACAATAATTCAGTGCCGCATTATAATTTCATAATCACAAAACGATTCATGTTTTGTGGCTGTACCTCCTACCATATACCCGCCTGTAGATATATTTACCGTGAATAATTTCCTTTCTATCTAGAAGGCAGCATACAACGTGCTAAGAGATTTGGATACTTCTCTATGGTCACGAACGGATCATCTCTAAAGTTAATACAATCAGGATCATTTTTTTATCCTTTCAAATGTAGATTTCAATGTCTTCTTCTATTTTCTTCAAATATCACTTTTTTATGATTTCCACAGATAAAATGTTTCCACAGCACAGTGGTCCATGAAGAACCGGGGTTTCCACTACAATATTGGACCACTCTTCCCTGTCCTTTGACTCTAAGCCTTTTACCTGCTAGGTTCTGAAGTCATTCTCCACAATGTCATCTAGCCTTCTTATACGTGGACTTCCTCGCAGACGATTCCTTGTAAAGCTCACTTAGGAGCCCTCTCTTTAATCCCATCCGTTCCACAATGCTGATAAAAGTAACTATGCGATTGTGTCAAATTTTCGAAGTTGCGTTTTCACTGGAAAGAGGCGTTTTGAGGTCTGTATTATTATTATTATTATTATTATTATTATTATTATTATTATTATTATTATTAATGATGGGTGGCCGAAGACGCGGGACCTAAGCCAATATGGCTCTTATCCTCCCAGGGAGGAAAAATAAACTATTACAAAATCCAACTTCCCTAAGCATTCCTTTGACAGTATTGCCCCTCCAATTATGCGAAACCTAGTCTGACGAAACGAGGACCTGACCTAGGTCAACCGTACACCGTTTCCTTGTCTCTATCGCCTCAATCCTGACACAAAAAAAAATCAATTTTCTAGACTCCAAAAACAAATGGGCATTCTAGCGTCTAAAGCAATGTTTTGAATTATCAAGTTCGGTGAGCTACGGTCCGACCCGTCCATATCTTGTGTACTAAACGGAACAAATGAATCCGACACTGCTCGTTTTTCAGTGCTGTTGGAAATAAATTTTTACGAAAAGATTATTGAAAAATTTAATATCTGCAAAAATACTTTTTTTTGGTTAATATTGTTAATAATACCACTTTTACCACTGATCGTAACTGCAATTAGAGAAAGTGGTGTGTGTGTGGTTCACACCATATTTTTATTTCTTTATAATAATAAACCAGTAATTTGTAAGAGAAGTTTCCTTCTCTTTCTCTGTTTCCGAACCAACCCCTCTTCAATGACTATTATTAGCTTCTAACTGCCAACATATTGTTGGTAAAAGTAAACTGAGGGAGTGAAACACACACTCACTGTCCAAACGTCTTTAATCATTAAAAAAATGAAAAAAGAACAATGCACTCAACTTTAATTGATAAGTTAACACAATTATAGCTTTTTAATTGTTTTTTATTTTTTGCTTTGCTATCTAAATGGCCTTATTACAACGTTAACACTATCGTAGATATATTTACAACAACAAAAAAATCACCTGATTAAAATAGCAATTTATTTTCAAAGTTTTACTTTTCCTTATTATGTAAGAGGAAGTATTGCGATCGTGTCTATATAAAATTTTCACCGTGAAATATACGTATTGGGGTCCTCTGAGTCAGATAGAAATTGTGTGTATATATTTTGAATAAAATATTTCAAAAAAAATGAAAAATCGGGAAAGTTTAGGTCAAAATTCGTGACCCAGAATTTTGCGACTTTACTGATCATTTTTTTTCTTTAGTTTTTCACAAGTTTCTAGAAAATGAATCCAACAATTTTCTTTAAACCGTAAGCTAACTATTACACTCTCATAAGTGCTCCTACATATTTATTAACTCTATAAACATCCTTCCAACATAATAATTTTTTTTTTTTTGGTGAGGTTCCCAGGAATCTGGCAGATAAATTTTTAAATTTTATTTGCGGTTATGTTATCGGCGCTGTTTTCTGGACAACAATGTAATCACTTCATCTACTACCCACTACGAAGTATTTTCACACTAGATTCTTAAGCATCAAACAATCATACATTTGATTGTCTCAGAGAACATTATATTAATAAATAAATATATTAACATTTTATTGAGATCGATGTTTAGAGAGCAATGACGTCATAACAGTTTACGGAAGTGTTGTAATAGATAAATAACAATGAAGTTTTAGAAAGGTGAACTTCTCTCATTCTATCTTTATCTCTACAATGTTGATGATGATGACATAGTCACGACATGATAGTTGACGTCTCTCTGACATCACACTACACACCATCATCACTAATATTACTAGTTGGTTCGTGTTTATCTAAATAGTAGATAGACAACAAGACATTACTGACTGACTGACTGACTGGTTCAGTAGTAACTGGCTGTCTACTTAGAACTCTTATCTTTCACAGTATTACACAGTAACATACTAGGGGCTCCTATATTACAACCGATAGTAATGTTTGCTCAACTAAATTATCAACCGTATATATACTAGAGGTTATTACCCTGGTTCTTTGGGTAATTATAATAAAGGAAAGGCATGTTCTGATGGAAAAATTGATGGCCAATTAACTGGAAGTAATGTGATAATGTTTCAAAAGAATATCTTTCGCTTACTTTCTCTTACTACTGTAAGCGGAAGTACAGAAGTTTGGGTGAAATTTTCGAAATTGAGTTTTTCACCGGATGTACAATGCTTAGAGGTCCTTCCTCTGTGCGTATGTGTGTGTGAATAAAATACCACAAAAATGAAAAGTAATTGGAAGCTCAAACTCAAACTTGATATTCCGTTTAGTTACAACTTCGCATACTGGAGACACAATGGTTGTCAACATTCATCAACCAAAAATGCAACATCACTGGGTGATTTTTATTTATCTTTATTTTATTTTATTTTTTTGCGATTTACTTGAAAACGGTTCTAAATAATTTTCTTTATACTTCATATACCCTCTGGATACGTACATAAATACCTACATTTTCCCGGGAAAAACTGATTCTTGGACACTCTAGGTGAACAGTGGCTCTCTAAATATGCTGGACACTCTAGGTGAACAGTAACTCTCTAAGTATGCTGGACACTCTAGGTGAACAGTAGCTCTCTAAGTATGCTGGACACTCTAAGTGAACAGTAGCTCTCTAAGTATGCTGGACACTCTAGGTGAACAGTAGCTCTCTAAGTATGCTGGACACTCTAGGTGAACAGTAGCTCTCTAAGTATGCTGGACACTCTAGGTGAACAGTAGCTCTCTAAGTATGCTGGACACTCTGAACATAGCTCGTCATATATCTGGACACGGCTAAGTGAGCAGTAAGCTCTCTAATTTCTGTACACTCTAGGTGAACAGTAGCATTCTCTAAGTAATGCTGGACACTCTAGGTGACAGTACTCTCTAAGTATCGGGACACTCAGTGAACAGTAGCTCTCTAAGTATGCTGGACACTCTATGGTGTGATGAAAAAAGCAGTAGCTCTCTAGTTATGCTGGACACTCTAGGTGAACAGTAGCTCTCTAAATATGCTGGACACTCTAGGTGAACAGTAGCTCTCTAAATATGCTGGACACTCTAGGTGAACAGTAGCTCTCTAAATATGCTGGACACTCTAGGTGAACAGTAGCTCTCTAAATATGCTGGACACTCTAGGTGAACAGTAGCTCTCTAAATATGCTGCAATACTAAATTTTAATTTTTGAGTTTTTTTTTTTTTTTTAATTTTCTCGAAAAACCATTGTAAAGTTTTTCTTCAAATTTGGAATGCTGACTGTTGATGGATTGTTGAGCTCAGGATGAACTGCATTTATATGTGATCTTTTATGTTTCCGTGGCTATTTTCATGAAAAACCACCGATGTTTCGCCCATATTGCAATGACCTTCTTCAGGGTCGTTACACTTCGAAAGGTAACAACCCTGAAAAAGCTCATTGCAATATTGCCCTTAATGACGGTTCATAATAGTAAGTAATCTTAACACTTTTACGAAGAAAAACATTTTTCACGAGAAAGTTGATTTTAAAAAGGGCTCTGCGGAATTTGTTGGAGTAAAATTTCAAAAGCAATGTGAGGATGCGTCAAGGTTATTGGTGCTCTATTCCGGACTGGACTACATTGTAAACATCATTATTCTAAATTTGAAGTTTAAGAAAGAAATTTATCATTTGATACATAATTGTATGAGAAAATCGCAGGAAAGCTTTTTATTGAGTTTTTTTATTATATTTTTCGACCATTTTCAAAATTTGTCCATTTTCGAATCATTAATGATGATAAAAGAAAAGAATTTACCGTTTTAAGTACGACTTTAAAGGATTAAATTTATGAGAAGATTCCGGGTATAAATGTATGTTTGTGAATCATCAATCCAGTCTTAAAAATTATTATTAATTTATTAACTTTTTGTAAAAATAAAAATTCTGGAAAATTAAAATAAATAAATAAATCTTAGATAAATAGGACAGAATAAAAATTAACATAACAAATTCCAAGGTTAACCTGCTGGTTATATTATTGTTGTAATACTATATAATATGTTATAAAGTCGAATGACTGATGGGGAGATATTTAAAATGAATAAAGGACATAATAAGGTGGTTAAATAGCGGAGAGACAGAATATGATATATATATATAAAATATACACACACTTAAAGTTGTACATTACAAAGGATCACTGACAATGCATACAAATATAGAAGGATAAGTCTCTTAAGTATATATATAAAATACTGTAGCCCTATAATACAGCACACCCAACAACAGAAGAAGGCAGTTATAATGCATACTGGTGACTATTTATTACTTATCCCCACCCGCCCCCTGTCGTCCGCAGCCCATTTTAGTCTAGTAACCAACCACTTATCATAGTTATTTCACCACTACCATCTTATGAATACTAAAATATATTTGCACGGAAACTGGCGGAAACCACAGAACGGAAACTGTGGCCAAACTAAATGAAGTGTTGAGTTTTGTTACTTATTTATAATAATACCAAAGGAAGTTTATTTTGTAGATATACACGCTGCCTCCCCCTCCCACCATTGCTTTTTCTATTCACACCACATTGGTTCCGTTGTGTTTCTTGGCTTCTTAAATTTGTACCAATCTGTTATTTTTTATTCGTCATTTTTTGTAACAATATCTAAAATATTACAGAAGAAACTAAAATAAAATAAATCTACATGAAACATATCTGGTGTGAAATAATCACACAACACAAATGATCAATTTTCCTTTAAACTTCAAATTTTACCCGATTTGTCCTGACATAAATATAGCGGTGGGACACATACCTACCTAGGTAGGGAGTTAGAAGTGATTAAACACTGTAATTCAGAAGAGAGCGTCAATAACACTGAGACACAGAACCTATACATAACATTGGAAATTTTCTTCCATAACATAGAATTATGTTTGAAATAAAAGTTTTATCTGTGAACAAGTTTAAAGAAAATGGTTAGAGCTTTAGAAAAAAAACAAAAAAAAAAACTGGGAAACCTAACCAACCAGCTGGGGCTGTATGGGGACAGGCCTAAAGTCAAGATTAGGGCCAGCCTCGGGAAGTACGCCACGGTTTTTCACAGAAGTTGTGGCTTTAAAACTCTGCAATAAGGAGATTATAAGACAAGGGTTAATAGATAGAAGAGTGGCCATACACTCCGATATTCAGGCAGCCCTAAAGGCACTTTCCTAACATCAAATAGTCTCAAGACTGGAATGGGACAGCCTATCTGCTCCAACCGAGGTGGGGACTCAGAATAAACTCGCCTGGGTACCGGATCATGCGGGGTTCTTTGGCAACGAAAGGGCGGATGCCCTGGCGCGGGAGGGCTCGAAGGATACCTTTATAGGCCCCGAGCCCTTCTCGGGTTGCCCAGAAGCCTCATTCACGCTTCTATCAAGGAATGGATAGAAGATCAGCGTCTGCGATGGTGGGAAAGTACGCAGGGCAGAGGCAGGCTAAACTCTTATTAAGAGACGACATTTGCCTAAATTTACCAATTTGCCGTTTCTGTAGGACCGAGGAGGAAACCCCGGTATCATCCTTTGTGAGTGTGCCGGACTGGCGAGAACAAGGTTTCTTCAACTGGAGACTAGTAATCCCGAAGCCACGAGCTTCATGACGCAGCCACTTTCAGCTTTGCTAGGCCTGATTAAGAGAGCAATAAACCCAGGAGATCCACAATAGACCTCTCAATGAAGGTCGCGGTGGAATGAGGCGAGGCCCTCCCCAATCTAATCTAATGTAACCAACCAGTTACATCGCAATTCCACTTGATTAATTTTCTTCATAAAATCATACATTCTTCTAAGCTGGTAATTACAGGAAAACTTTAACTTTGCTGTTCCACTAGAACTTCCAAATAATCAATTTCCCAAGAGAGTGCAAATAGTAAAAAAAGTTAACAAGGAAATCGTTGCAGTCATTTTCGAGAAAATCGAGAAAAACTGAAGAAAAGCTTCATTTTAGGATTATAACATTTTATACATACTCAATGGCATTTAGACAAGATGCCTTCACGACCTAAGATCACCAAGAACTCTTCTGAAAATCATTTTTCTTAACAAATGTTTCAAATAAAAGTAACAGTGTAATTTGTCTAGTATTTACCCCTAGTTCATGGGAAAGCTTTGAAAAAAGTATTCGAATAAATCGCGAACTAAAAAAAAAAATTAATGTTGAACTTTCGGTGAACCAATTTATCGCATCAAATTTGGAACTGTTCAAATATATTTGTCTCCCCTTATTATACTTATGGTAAGTAAGAATTAAAAGGAGTATTCTGAAATATTATTTTAGAAGGTAGTTTGAGGTGAGCGCTCCCGCAGAACCCTCCTAAATCAATTTTCAACAGAAAATTGAAAAATGAAAACTGCAAAAGTCGCATTTTCAGCTGTTGGATTTTGTCTTAAAGCTTCATGATAGATTAGATTCCACAGCAGTTATCTACAGCAGTAAACTTCCTCTTGGATCAGTAAAAATAAAGTATTTAATATATCCGATTACTGGAGTTAGTCGTGCAGATGAATAGTTCTTTGAAGTCAAACCTACTGCGAATTAAACGACCTTCAGTGGATCGTTGCAAGTCTTGATTTGTAGACTCAAGTCGGTCCTAAGCAAACACATCTGGACTGAAATGAAAAAGGATCTACCTGTAAGTATGCTACCAGCTCTTTACACATCAACTATCCACTAAGGAATTAAATTTTATCACCATATTGCGATATCACCAAAATTTTAAGGACCCATGATGGAAGAATCAAACCTGGATCGTAGAAGTGCATTTCTTCCCTAAAGGAGACTTCCAAGTTCCAAGAACTATTCATCGAGTAAAAGAACTACTTCATCGAGACCATCACAAAATGCATTATATTTTTTGGAAAAAAGAAGAACGTTATGCAGGCAACGAGAGATCTTAAAATGATAAGCAAATCTGACAATTAGGATCATAGGACATGAAAATAACAAGAAATGATTATTACATTTAGAAACTGAGAAATTAATTTGTGATATAGTAATTAATTAGGTGCCAGTGAGAGAGAGCGCTATATAATAAGTAATGACCCATTTTATTTAGAATCATCCAAATTAATTATTATATTGTCTAATAATAATTATTTAATGTATACTAATTCAAATTAAAGGGATAAATTGACTATTTTTATTATCTCTGAACTGCACTAAAAAAAAAAGTATTCAATCGCGTCAAATTTTCTAAACAGAATTTTAATCAGAAATACATATTTTGAGGTTTTGTATATATTTGTCATATTTATTAAGACCTTTTTTAAAGAAATTGATTTTGGAGAAGTTGTAAGGGAAATGGAACGTCACGACTCCCTTCTAAAGTGTCACTGTATTAGAGTATAGATTCCAATATGTACATAATAGTGAAGGCAACTGAACAGTGAGTAAATAACTCGTGTTTGAAGAGAATTCGTCACTTACAAATATGAGAGAAACAGTAAGAGAAAGTCACGTGACTGTTTCACACCAGAAAGTTTTTTTTTTAAAAACAAAAAGTGATCGGGTGAAGTTTGAAGAACTAATGGACGTTTTTTCAAGTATGGCCAAGTTACAAGTAGACAGACCAGACCGGAATACTCGGGTGAATATGTATGAAAGTGTGTGTGAATGGGGCCGTTTTGTGGCCGGTGAAATCATCAGTCAAGTGTTTATGTGTGTGTGTCTAGGTGCTTCATAGTATCACCCCAGACAACCCTACCATCATCATACACCCTCACTAATGACTATGTGATTGCCACTTCTCACTGTGTTACGTCACTAGATGTATATCACCCACTTTGTAGACATTCCAACGCGCGTCCCGCACGTTCTATACCACATAGGGGTCGTAGAACTTTTAAATGCAATAAAAGTTCCTTCTAACCCCCGGGGAACCAATCTTCCACTCTTAGCCTCCTTCACAGATGGGGAAAATATACAACATGGTTCTCCTTAAACGATGCATAATAAGAAATCTACCCCACCTAATAAAGAGTGTGAAATTGATCATTAAAAAAACTGAAGCAAATCATAAATGTGAGGGTGAAGCACAAAAAACAACTCTTTTGACTGGTGAATAATAATGACTGATAATGTATGAAAGTATAGGAATCAGTAAAGATTCTGTGATTGGTCTGGAGACAGTTAGCAACTATTTTCAATTTTTTTTTTGCTTCCTCTTACTTATGCGACCGTATCAAATTTATAAATTGAATTTTCACTAAAGATCCATGTTTCGAGGACCCTAATTACGAAAAAAAATTGCTTTTATTAGCGATTGGACTGTATGTACGAATAAAAATATCTGGGCAATGCATAAAGATCATTCGTTAAAAAACTATTCATATCGTAGTGAGGGAAATCTGCAACATGTATTCCCGTAGAAAACTCAATCTGGGAAATTTGGCACAATCACAACACTACGCTCTTCCGGGAGAAAATAAAAAATGGACTTTTAGATAGTTGTGTGGAATTCGTTATGGCGTTAAATCTGAAGTGTTGTAAGGACTGAGTCAATGCTAGTGGCGCGCTTTTCTGAAATACAATATAATCTAGGGGGAATTACTATTTACCCTCGGTAGGTACTTTCCCTGTCTACTACAAAAAAATAAATATTGGCATAAATGAGCAAAAATTTGAATTTAAAGAAGAAGCTGTCATTTCATATATGTAGGGGTAGTGAACCCCCACCACTCATCCACTCTAGCGGAGAGAAACAGCCCCTCTCGCAAAGAGAGGAGAGGCCCGGCCAGTATATATATATATATGAGAGATAGCAATGGGACTCATTCAGATAGAATTCTGTTGATTTACACATCAGTTTTAACATCGCTCCGTTCATATCATTTAGCCACGTCAGTCTGTCAGTTCAGTTCAGTTCTAAACTCTAAAGTGTAAAGTCCTTGGCAGTCAGTCATATACATATATATATCAATTATATATCTTAAACCAATCTTAAGGTGTTTATCTTTCATCAAATCAACAACCAACATCTCCTCACAACACCCTTACAATATATAATGGTATTCACAGCAGTAAGTGAAAGTCGCGTGAGTGTTTCACAACAGATTCTTTTATGTGAATTGAAAGGAAATTAACGCCTCAGTAATGAATGCAGAGAGGTTAGTGGTCAGAGCTAAAGTATTCCCTCCCGGAGGTACAACAATTAGCAAGCTGGGTTTTCACCATAGTTACCATAGCGTTTATATATTAAATATTAAAGTTTGCATGTTTAGATAGCAGCACTGTGTGTATGTATGTAAGAGCGTGTGCACATTTTTCGTGGGTATTGTTATTGTATAATATATTACGGGTCTGAAACCCAAAATTTGGATCCGTAGATAATGGCTAGGGGCGGCCTGTACCATGTAACCCTGATGATTCTGAAAACTATCCGCTAACCACAATGTTTTGCTACACTACTCTCGCACTCATGTCTCTCGCCATGTTTTCTACAAGCGTACAAACACAGAAAGCAAAAAACCGAAAGAGAAACCCAGTAAAGTTCATTCTCTCTCCATATCTCTCCTAGTGTTGTTGGTGTACTTGTTGAATTTTTAAAATTGCCCAAAACCTACATTTTGCCCCGGAGAATTGTGGGGGAATGTCGGTATAGTTTTGCGGTGTTTGTCCCCTTACTGGTTATTTATTCATATGTGACTTCAGAGCGCTCTTTCTCTAACGTTCATTCTTTCTCTCTCAGTCTCTCAACAGACATCCTTTTCCAGGTTTTGTTATGTGTAATTTAAACAAGCCAGGTATATACCTGACACTGTAGCGTATGAACATAGCATTGAGAATGGAGAGAGAAAGAGCGACAGGGAGTAAGTATGCGTGGCAGTGAGGTGGAAAAGCGACCGCAGAGACCTCCTCGCCCCCGCGTGGTGCTGTACTCTCGCACACACCACACACAGCACAGCGCTTAACTATTCAAGCCAGGGTAAGAGTACGTTCCACTCCCACCAATTTTCACTACCCTTTACAACAAAGACAGATCACAGTACACACACACACACACAAATTCTCCTCCATTAGCCCAACATTTGCACAATTTTAACCGCACATACTACTACCACATACGGTGTATTGAACCAAAAACACCAGGACACTGTTGTGTGAGCGTGAAGTGCTGGTTGGTTAGTCGAGCAGCCCACTCTAGTGGTTGTTTTGTGTTATGTTATTTCTGTCTTTCAGGTCTCTTATGTGCACGATGTTGACTAGTGGTGGGGTGTGGGATGGGAGATCTAGGCCGCCGTCAGCAGCATCATTCAACGATTGGCTGAGCGGTTTGGGGAGGGGTGGAGAGAACTACGGTAACAAAACCAGCATACTTACATATTTATTAAATAAAAGCTAAAACCCGTAGGAAACTAACTTTAAAGTATATTCACAAACACATACACACACAAGAGCCGCACCTGGCATACTCAATGAACACAAACATTATGACGCAACACACACCACCAACAACAACAACAACATACACATTACTTATTAACCACCAAGAAACTAAGAGTTTGGCGACGACACTGACGACACACAGCAGAGCATACTGTAGTGCATTCTGCACACAACACCAGTTAACTATTTCATAATTTCTTTCTGTATGTATGTATGTATGTATGTATGTATGTGCTGTGGATTTTTGGGACACGCATATGTTGTTGTTAATAAAACATACCTCACAAAGTTGCGTAAATATTTACTGTATCCTGTTACACACCTTTCAAAATTTCAATAATTCATACTTTAATAGATGTATATATATCTGTTCCCAACAAAAAAGAAAAACCTATCGAAAATGCAAGGTACATACTACGCACCACCTGTTCACAATAATTCAAGTAAATAGAAAACATATTAAGTAGATTAGAGTTCTTATCAGCCGGATCGAGGTGGATGTTGATTAAAACTTTTTAAATTTCCTTAAAATTGTCAACAACAATACCAAAAGGGGGGAGGGGGTGTTTACAGAGAAATAATGTACTGCTGAACCTTTATATCCATGATACCTAAGATGGCACAAAATCGATTTTAAAATTAGTGAAACTATTTGGCCAGCTTAAAATATTCCTACTTACACAATTTTATTTTAATTTCCATGTTAGCTCACAATAGCTCACCCGAGTATCACGAGTAAAAAAATCTGGTATGAAGTATTCACACGACTTCTTCTTATTCCTGTTTAAAAGAACTATATATAGAGACTTTTTCTTTAAACTTCAAATGTTACACATTTGTCGCCCTAACATAAACGTGTGGTGGTCCGTATAGTAGTGGCGGTAGTGTGGGGTGGGGGCAAGTACCTATCCAGATAGATGTTTAATGGATTACACTGCAGTCTAAAAGAGAGAGATCCAATAATATTAAACCAAATTCATATAACATATGAAATTTAATGCCACGAATTCCGCAAAATACCAAAAATCTTTTCTTTTTTTTCCCGAAAAATGTTACAAATAAAAGTGACAATCAAAAACGTATACTGGTAAGTCGCATATCCGGTAACAGATTTTCCTCCAATTTGGAATTCTACCAATGTTTTTAATACAAACTGACCAAACTACACCCCCCCCCCAAGCCCTCAAAAAAATCAATTTTCCCAAGATAAGAGATAGGTTTTTTTATATCTGTAGATAGTTCAGGAAGATTAAAGAATATCATTGGAGCCGTTTTCGAGAAAATCGCGAAAAACTGAGAAAATGAAATTTAGAATACTAGTACTTGCAATTGATGGATTTTGCTCGAAACCAGCAAGGTGGTGGTGGTAATACCTAAACAAATATTCAATACAAAGTTTTCGATACAGAGATATTTTGATCACAAACACAGAACATCATTCGCTAAACTTTGTTGTTGCTGTTATGATTGGTTCCGCAGAGCTGGAAAGCATCAGAGATATTTTCCGTGAAAGCCTGCTTCAACACTCAACTAAGCCTATACTCAACTAAATATATAACTAAATTTGCTTGCTCTGTGCAAGTCTATGTTATCATCACCTATTTGACAAAAACATCCTGATGATGGGTGAATGCCCGAAACCGATCAAAGACCACAAAAAGAAGCAGGCTATCACGGAAAATATCTTTGACCTCCTTTCGTACTAGGTGGAACTAGAAACAAGTACTTCCGGTGAAAATGGAATTCTAAAACTTGGCACGATCGCAATACTTCCTCTTAACTAGGAAAGAGAAACTAAAAAGTTAAAAAGCAAAGGGCACAGACGATGGTTAAATCATTTCTAGTAAAAACTTGAATATCTAAAGGACAGGACCAAACTAAAGCGCCAACATAAAAATAACTCCATTATTGAATAAAAATGCAATTACGTAAAATATTCATAAGCTATAACAACATGGTGATAAAAGAGACATATAATGCCCCCCTATGTATGACCAAAGGTTCATATGCATAAATGGGAATGCAGATGCAGTGGTCAATTAATTAGCAAGCATTAAATACAATCCACCTAACTAAACTAAGTAAAGTTAGGGAGTACCAGAGAGTATTGCTGCTCTAATAGATTAATTTATCATTTCTACAACAGACTGTGGTATTTTGTCCATTTTTTTTTAATTATAACTGTTCACTTTCCATTTTTTTTAGCAAATACGCTAAATATTCTGCGTGGTTGTTTAATCAAGATTCCAAACTCACCAATAATCGATTAAAAAAAGCGATATATGATGAACTTTTTAGATTACCAATAGGCCAACGGGCCCCCCCCCACACCTTTTAAGGCCTCTGCGAAGCCCTGCGACAACGATTACAAAATAAATGTTAAGACAATGGGCTCATTGAAGCTCCCAAGGATTCGCAAAAGTCCATTAACTGATTAATCTCAGTTGATATAAAATTATTTCATGAATTTTTTTTTAATTTAAGGCGCTTCAACATCTATGGTCATTAGCGCCCGGAGCCTTCTCAGTGCACTGCCGGCTTCCGGACAGTGTTCTCGCTACAGACAACACTGTCCATCACCGAACAGTGAGCTGTAGAGGCTCCAGGAAGAAAAAATCTCAGGCTAACACTGGACTCGAACCCGGGACCTTTCATGATTTTTTGCCCTATTTAAAAAACCTGGTGTGAAACACTCACACTCTCTTTCTCTTACTGCGATTTACTTAGTTCTAAATGACCAATTCTCTTCAAACATATCATTCTTACTAGACGTTTAGTTGTTTCCGATTTACATGAATCGGGGAACCTAAACTTGATAAAAGAACTTTTTATAAAAAGCATAACTTACCCTTCACTAAATCACCCTTTAATGATTTTTCTTGGAGAAAAATTGCAAATAGGAATAACAGGTCTGTGTACGTCATTCAGCAAAACAAACTTTTACTTCCATCGTGTTTTTATGGAGAAAAACTAACAAGCGAAGAAACAGAAAAAACTATCCAGTACACACTTGGTCGCACACTTCCGGTCAACCTATTTTCTTCAAACTTGGAATTTTGGCAACATATTTAATTCTAATTAATATTATATAGATGATACAATCATATAATAAATTAAAATAGCACTTTATAGGAAAGTATAACCCTACTCTTCCCCCCCAAAACTCCCGTAAATATAATTCCCGTAAACTCCCGTAATTTTTGTCGTAGAAACATTCATTAAAGTCGCATTTCCGTTTGATGAATTTTGTCCGAATCTTCGTGTGTGATAGACTGGTCCTGCCCTAAATGGATAGAAAGTTTGAGCTTCCGGCGACTTTTCGTTTTTATTCTGTAAACACTCACACAGACAAAACACACACATACACATACGTACACACACACACCACAGATCTCAATTCCTAAAAGCATTTTTTCCAAAACATATTTTTCCGGTGAAAACGCAATTTGGAAAATCTGCTATGATCGCAATACTTCCTCTTATTAGGAGGAGTAATAGAAAGTAAAAATGAAAACGTATTTTTCAAAAATTCTTCTTTTATCGTAATGAAGAGATCTACCTCAATCGAGTCCTGGAATACTCGATTTTTCAAAAATCTAATTCAATCACAATATATCAGGAAAAGAAAGTGAAAAATACGTACCTATTCCTATGGAGAATAAATAAATTCACAACCTTTCTAATACGTTGTTCCTTGTAATCAGATAACCGTATTGAGAGTTTAAAAGGTGGCAAATTTACATAATATAAGGCTATTGTTATTATTGTTGCTACCACCCCTTTATTGTTTGGTGTTCTAGGCCGACCGGTACTAATGCGCACGTATTCACTAAACGTAAGATAAATCTTACGGTTAAAAAATTGGTCATAGTTTTTATTTTGGTGGACAGAAAGTGATTGGACGTTATGTAAAAAAGAAATTAAACGGCCTCCTTTTAACTCCTCCTTTTATTTATTTATTAATTTTTTTTCTTTTTGAGCAGAGCGTAATTTATGGACTAACGTTCAATATTGTTCAACAGAATAGAGTATTCAAATTCAAGAAAAATCTAAAAACCGCATTGCTAGTCAATTTTTAAAATGAGCTATTGTAATCGAAAATACGATCCCCTCAAGCAATGTTTGTGTGTGTGTGTGTGTGTGTGTGTGATATATGTAAAACTTTCATAAAAATGGCTGCTACGTTAGGATGTACCAGTTCCTGCTAGTTTTTACAATATATTCAAACCAGTCCAAACTGCATACAAGTTTTTGACACCTATCGCTTTATTTTCTTTTTTTTTAAGATAGGTAGCGCTACTGTTAAAAGGAATATGGTCAACAACCGGCGCTGAGACAGCATAACTGTCAGAAGTATATATTAGGGTAATTTTTTATTTATTTAGAACTGCAACGATAGAGCAATTACTATTTGAAATGAAACTCAAGTCAGAAGGTTACCAACCAATGTTGGCACCCCATTATCGTAATTCATTCCAGGAGGTGATCATGGGGTCATTCTTCTCTACAGCAGCCTTCAGGTTTTTGCATCCGGAAATAGTGGATGAAAAAGAATTGGTAGATTAAACCAATAGAAAATTCCTATTATAAGATAGTGAGATTATCAACGTGAACAGAAAAACACAGCTTAATACTTCTATTAGGCACCGCTGCGAGGCGCCACCACTGAGTATCCAAGCGCACGTCAAAAACGCATTGCACTTTCTGTAACGCCAACTGCAATTAATTGCGAATAGGCTTGAACCACGCAACAGCCAATCTTTCACCTAAAGAGTAAGGTGCATCAACCTTGCAAAGTTCATCAAGCTAGTCACAATAGCTCATTACCGTTAGAACAAGCAAGAGTAACTAGCCACATCACTCTTCAAGAGACTTACAACAGTCAATGCTACACCATTTTACCAGCAATCTTCATAACTCTTCGCTCGGTCACCCTATTCTCCCATAACTCTTTTCTCTTACTCCGTAAAATTTTAAAATATAAACTGTGAGTTTAGTAGTCAGCTGTATGTTTGACATTTACAATGCTTCAATATTAACAAATTCATTACTCCTGTTATGATTTCATTAAAAAATTGTAAAGGAAAGCAGAGGATTAAAACTGAAGGATAAGAAAAAACTGCTGTACATTTATGGCTAGAGATTTTTGCTAATGATTGATCATTGGTCAAGATCAAAATTATGATGGAAAAAAAATGTGGTGGGGAAAATTCGTTGAATTTCTCTTTAAACAATTCCCAGAATTCTAAGCGATAAATTTTCTTCAATAATGTTTAATTGTTCTTGATATTTACAAGACTAAATTAAAAAGAAAACGTTGGAAATGATTTTCGAGAAAAATGGCGAATAACTGAGAACAATTCCATGAAATCGGATTTTTGACTGGCAAATTATGACCGAAAATTTCGTAACTGATTCACAATAAATTAAACGGAATTTCAGGAATGAATTTCCGGCGATTTTTGTTTTTTTTTATGTTTTTTTATTATGTGTGACTTATGTGGTTGAGTTCTAAAAGCGAAGAGTGTGGAAGTCTTAAATAGGACACATGGTTGACGTATATGTGCCAGTAGAGAAGGAGAGATGGGGGAAGATGGTAAAAGAGTACACTGCGGAAGATTTAGATGTATGTACTTATAAGTGTGTATGTTCGACAAGAGGCGGTATTCGATAAAATGAAGAAGAAGAGTTGGAAGCAGCATCCGTGGAGTGTCAGAGGTAAAGAAGAGATACCACCCCTTGTGTTCAGGACATGGTTGGCAAGCACTGAGTACTGCCACAGAGGGAATAAGTGGGGTTCTCCCTGCCCAGACCGATGGCACCAGAATTTACCCTCTTAAACTCTCCTTTGTACTTATCCCGCCGCTGCTGCTACTGATTTAACGCTGGGCCTCCTCATTCTCTTACATACAATACTCACAGACAGACCGACATATACAAAGAGTCTGAGAGAGAGAGAGAGAGAGAGAGAGAGAGAGTGATCTGCCGGGCACACAAAAGACCCTACTAAGCGGTTATACCATCTCTTATTTCACCACACATCTCATCTTATTGTAACAAACGCCTTGTTCATTCACTCTCTAACCACTGCAATCTACACCGAGATGAGAGAGAGAGTGAGAGAGAGTGAGATAAAGTGATAGAGATGGGAGCCAGAGAAATTGTCCCCCTTTATTACCCACCATTCCTTTGTTCTTCTTCAATGCCGTCACTTTAACTAACTACAAAAGGGCGAGAGAGAGACTATAACAAACGACAGAGAGAGATGGTAGCGAGAGAGTCAGAATTGCTCCACCCATTGGACTAATGAAAATCCTATGGGAGTTTTCCGCTTTTAGCTGCTTAAGGAAAAAAGACACTTAAAATAAAAAAGTTTTTCACCCCTCGGAATTTATCTAAATTTAATTGGTTTTGAGTGACTTAATTTACTTGTAATTTAATTAAACAATTACAAACAAACCAAAATCTGTTGAGAAACATTCACGACCTCTCCCTTGCTGCTGGTAGAAGGCAGCTGGTGAAAAAAAGAGTTAACATTGTAAGTTCAGACTGCAGCGGCAATAATAATATTGTACCAACCACAGATTTGAAATTTAACGTCATATATTCCGCAGAACTACCCCCCCCAATCAATTTTTTCAGAAAAATGTTACAAATAAAGATGATCGGTTTATATCTGTGTTTATATCTGTATTCCAAAGAAATTCTACCATTGTTCTTAAACTATATTAATATTATATATAGATGGCAGAGCCATAAATTGTCCTGAATTGGTACTTTAGAGGATAGCGTGCAGTAGCAGAGTGCTGCTGTTTTCCTCACCCTCCCCCATACAACCACCCCCAAAAATTTATTTTCTCATACGAAATGTTCCAAATAAAAAAAGTTGTATATATTTTATGTATATACAGTGCAGTCTCGATTATCCGTCACTCTTTTATCCGTCACCTCCAATTATCCGTCATGGTGTTTGTGCCCACACATTATGTACATATTATATACTCTTCATTGTACACGGCGCGGGCGCAATATAATTTCTGGATTTTCCAAAATCTATTTTGAGTGATGACGAAATAATTGCAAATTTGCATCCAACTGATGAAAATAATAGCGACAATGAAGAAGATGAAATTCAAATTTCAAAAATTACTAACACCGAAGCCGAAATTTCGATTTCCAAATTTATTGAATGGTACGAACACCAAGAAGAGTGCGATAGTACATCAAATTTACTTTTAAGGAAACTGCAAGTTCTTGCAGCCAAGAAGTGAGGAATTCTAAAAAACAGTCAACAATGATGAGTTTCTTCAAACCCTCACAAGAATAAAATCAAAGATTAGAAAAACATGCAACAAATCAAAAACAAAACAAAAAAAATTAAATTAAAAAAATACAAAAAAAACTTGTTAATGCTGGCTCGGTTTCCGTGACGGTCACAACCCCGTATAAAAAGCAGAGTGGAATGTTTTTAAAAACCTAATAAAATATAAATTCTCCAACCTTGTTTTCTGTTAACCGTCTATTATCTTATCCGACAACCGTCTGGTCCCGAACGTGACGGATAATCGAGACTGCACTGTACATAATATATGAAGTTTAAAGAAATTTCGAGATAATCACGTAAAACTGAACCAACAGTTCTGTAAAGTCGTACTTCCGGTTGATGGATTTCTGCTGAATTTGTGACGTCAAATTATAAATGATGTTTGGTTTGTATGATGGCGCAGAATTTCTGGACTATAATGTACTCCATTTCTTCTCCTACCTGCCTGGATAGTACTTGCCGCCTCCACGCTATATTTCATGTTAGGACAAATGAGTAAAATCTATATAGATAATTAAAATGCGTATAGGAAATCTGCCATAACTGTTCTCTAAGTTCAAAACTTCAAAGCAAATCTGTCAATTAGAAATTGCACTAAAAACATTTTTTTTCGAACTCAGTAGACCTCAAGACATATATTACCGGTGAAAACTCAATTTCGAAAATTTGACATATTTTATAGTAAATAAAAGTAAATATTAATAAACTAGTGTTTATAACTGAAATAGACAATACAGGAAGTTTGTAAACATATTTACTAGGCTCGTTAAAACACACTGTTTAGGTAAACAATCTGTGTAAACATAGTTACCATAAAGTGTACACTCATATATATATATATATAAGAACCTTTATATCAAAGTTTACAGATATTTATATGGATTAGTGGTCCGTGGAATAATTATAATACGTTATAATATTCTGATATTATGGTATTATACTGACAACTATCAACTATTACATTGTTTTCAAAACAACGTCATCATCATCATCAACAACAACATTAAACATCTCTCACTCTTCTCTTTGATACAGTGTATCCCCGCCTCTGATCAACCGTAAGTATATGCTATAATCCACAAAACTAAGATTTGTTTATTATACTTCACATGGTACCGTGTAACGTAAACAAAAGTAACCGTTAGACCATCAAAATATGGTTGAATACACTATTAATTGTTGTGGAGCATGCTTAAATTAGTTATATATCTATATTCTGTGCCAGATAATTAAATCAGTATGAGTACCTATATTACAGGTAGTCATTTAATCTTGAACTCTTTCAATTTGGATTACCAGCTACTGATGTTCAAGTATCATATCTGCTCTATTACAAAGATCTGATCCGGATCATTTAATGATTTTATAGCTCTTAATTATCATTAGACAAACTACAAACACATTTTGCGTTTATAAAAAAAAAAAAAATTGAACGAGATTAAATAAATAAAAACAACTTTAGAAGGTCAACTAATAGTTTACTCATTAAGGAAATAAAAGCTCCTTACAATTTAATAATAATTACGTTTAATCATATGTTAAGAGCTTAGTAATTAAATAAACAAGTTAAATAAGTATGACACTATGTTATTAGTCAACAGAAACGATAGAAAAGAAAAAGAGATATAATAAAAAGAAATAAAAAATACAAAAGAAAAAAAACTATAATTACGTCGCTCTACTTTCCTTATTGTGTTAGTGATAATTTTCAAAACAATTATTTAAAAAATCTATTATATATATATATACCTTCTTTAATTAATGGATATTATAGTACTCTTTTTTAAAAATAAATAATTATATAAAATTTGATATTATATTATATAATTTTAAAAAAACATTTCAAGCTGTTTTTTTTATGTTCTTCTTGTGAGGTTAATTATAGGTTTTTAAGTGAAAAAAATTATTTAAAAAAAAAAAAAATTATTGATCATCCATTTTAGGCAATCAACTCAGAGACTTATTGCTTTGAATATAAATAAGGCTCTTCCCGGAGTTTTACGACACAATTACCAACCTTTTTTTTCTTTAAAGATAAAAATCCCTAGAAATGTGGGGGTGGGAAAACATGAAATGGCAACACTGTAGAAATAGCAACTCTTCACAAACGCCGTTTAAAGCATATTTTAGCGAGAACTATACATTAGTTTCAGGATGGTAATTGCTAAAAATTCCAAATTAGAATAAAAGAACTCAGTTCGAATCGGCAGTGCGAATTTCCGGAACTTCTTTTGTTTTTTCCGCGATCTTCTGGATAACAACAGCTGTTTCTTTAATACAGATATACTAACTACCAAGGGCGTAGCCAAGGGGGCCGACTGACCCGCCGAGAGCTAGGAAATATAAAAATATTTAACGGAATGTACCTAGTTTATCAAAAATCCCAGTAATGGTAGGTGGAATTTTTATTGAAGTTCCTTAGATGTTCCAAGTTAGAGACAAAAAAAAAATCACTCCTCTAATGCAATTATATACAAAGTGACAAATTTTCTTTATATTTCAAATTTTGCTCATTATGTCCTAACATAAACAACCCAGATGGTTTGGGAGGGGGGGGAGGACAAGTGCCAACCTATCAACAGAGGCAGGTAGAGAATGATTACACTGCAGAGAGCCAAATATTGAACAAATGCATTTGAATTTTAACGCCTTAGATTCCTAGAAACATCTAAAAACAATATATTCAGAATAATGTTTTAAATAAAAGTGATAGGTTTGTATGTCTGTGCAGTTAGTATTTCAGTTTTAAAGGAAATCTCTGTAGTAGTTTAGGAAAAAATTCAAAAACCTACTTTATAAAATCGGACTTCCGGTTAACTGATTTTCTTCAAATTTGGAATTCTAAATATCTGTAATAAAAGTGATTAGAGATATTTATGTGTGTAGATAGATAACGTACGAAGTTTAAAGAAAATCTTGAATAACTGAGAGGAAATAATTCGTAAAGACGCACTTCCTGTTGATGGATTTTTGCCCAGAATATTGCGTGTCTGATGCGGTGGTGTTTGGCAGGCCAGTCGCTAAAACATTTTGTTTGGTATTTTTCGAAAATCTGATATGGTCGCCATATTTCCTCCTAATAAAGTACGAGAAAGTAAAGAAAATTGTACAGATACGAGAAAGCAGTATTTTATAAGTGAGAAAGAATGATCTGGTGTTAAAGAGAAAGTTTGGTTGTAATGGGACGTTGGAGAGAGGGGAAAAAAAGCTTAAGATTAGTAACGGTGTAAAGAGGAATGATGATTGTGATGACGAGAAGAAAAGAGAAAAGGAAAGAGGTAGTATAGATATATATAAATGACCAGAGGGTCTTTATAATGAATGGGCTTGACGAGAGAACATGCCGGCACAGAGAGAGAGAGTGCGAGAAAGGAAAAAGAACAGAAGGAAGATGGTGCGTCAGCTGGTTTTGGTTTTGGTAAGTTATATATGTATATAGTGGTTAAAGAAGGCGGTAACGGTGCGCTAATGTTAAAGGTTAGGCTGGGCGGGCTGGTGTCCCGCGCGCGCGTTTGAGCAGAAGTTACTAGATGAGTTGAAGGAGATTCTAACTTTACACATATACAGACAGCCACACCAAGTTGAAATAAGTATGTATAATGTGTGTATATGCAATCTACATATACATACATACACACACACACACACACACACACACACACAAAGAAAGCCTTTTTTCACATTACACGTACATATAACTCCCACTCAAAAGCGTATGTATATATAAACACACATACATACAGAGCAATCCTACTACCTATTTACCGTCTGTAAAGTATATATATATATATATCCTCTTTAAGAGCTGGCGCAGACACAAGATATATATATATACGCAGATGCATACAGATAATATACATATAACCACAACACTGGTTCCCACTACCGCCACACTCTGCCATCTCCACATATCTATCTAGTAACATATCTTACATCTTAACATACATTAATATTACTATCCATGTATCACCAACATGTTCTCTATCATTTACTCGGTTCACTCTCTCCTTCTTTCTCTCGCAAAAACACACAACAACCGCATAGACATACATAAAATCATCATAATCTTCAATCACTTCTGTAATTAATGATTTTTTGTTTACTATATCACAACTTTTTTTTATCAACTACATATTTTTTGTGTTCCCCTTATTATTTTATCACTTTTCTCTTTTTGCTGTAAAAAACATTACATCATGTCAAGCTGGAGGCCCCGTCACATTGGGTGTTTTCAGCGAAGCGGTGTGACAGAAGGCTACTGGTAGGGTGTTGTTTTCTTGAAGGTTGATGATACTAACGCCTATTAGTAGAAACTCCTTCGGTTTTGGACGGTTGAGCCTAACCCTCAATCTCCTTCTTTGGCTTTACTAGGGGTAGAATAGGCGGATATTGACAATTCTTCGGTATATTGTTGAGTAGTTGTGTCCCACACCATCTGTGACGCCTTACGAGACGTAGAGATGGACTTTTGTATATTTTTGAGTTCAACGTGCAGAAGGGCATCTTTTATAACTGTAAGCCTAACACAATTACTAAAAATGTAGCTGGTAGGGATTATAGATGTTAGTTTTTTAGGCGTAAAGCGCTATCTGAATGAATGAATGAATTCCAGTATTGATTGCCCCCTCTCTCAGACCCCAACAAAGCCAGTAACGATCTCACAAAACCAGTTTAAATTGAAGTCTAACTAAACTTTAACGAGAAACCTTCAGAGATCAATTTCTCTAGAAAAAAAAATTAATAATTTCAAGATAAAAAGAAAATCGTCCCCCTTTCCATTAACAAAAGAAAACTCTCTAAATTTTAATTCTAGCAGCACATTTGATTTTAAACGCATTTGAAATTAAAAGAAAAATCGTCAGGGCCATTTTCAATAAAATTGAAAAACAAACTACAAAAAATCTCGGATGTCGCACTTCCGGATGACAGATTTTCATGGATGGCTTCGTTTCGGATGCGATGATGTTCTACTTAAAGGGCCGTTTCAAATTTTCAAAAGTAGAATTTTCACCGGAAATACATAATTTGGGATCCTATGAAAAAAAAAGAAGAAAGTTTCTGGCGATTCGTCTATATTCATAAATCCGTCAACCGGAACTAAATAGTTTCTTTTTTTTCAGTTTTTCGCAAATTAGAATTTTGTATTCTTATTTCCAGGAAAATTGATTTTTGAAGGGTTTTCTCGGTAAGTTGTAAAATTAAACTTTTCTGAAGACTTTACAACCTCCAAAATCTATTTTCGGTTAAGACTAATTTTAAAAAATAGAGCAAAACTTTCTCTTAAAGCAAAAACAAATGTTAGAAAGAATAGAAAATGAGCCAATTAATTAATAGTACTAATAATATATAATTAGACGGTAATAATTTAAAGTAATAAAATGTTAAGGTGTGTGTGTATGTGTCTGAATGGGAGTGTGTGTGTATGTGTATCTGTGGATTAGATTGCTATGAATGAATAATTAATCGTTTTAAAAGGGGGAGGTACCGGTACTAGTTAGACGAGGGAAGGCCTTCACTGATTGACGTCATTTGATACAGTGTGAAGTGTTATTACTATAGAGGTTCAAGAGAGGAGTGGTGTGTGTGTGTGTGTGGTGGGGAGAACATTCTATTATACGGTTTAGATTTAGAGTAAGTGGCAAGCGGTAAGGAATTGTTATCAGTTCATGTATTATTATATAGGGAAAGTGTGTGAGGAGAGGTTAATTATCAAAGATGTAGGCGGTGGTAAACTGGTAATTAAGAGCAGAGGTTTGGGACTGTAGATTATATTATAACACTGAGGTGGAAAGGTGTTACGGCTGAGATGGTTTTAGGTTTCCAGGCTCATAAATATGCATAGAACAGAGGAAGCAGGGTGAGAGAGAGAGAGTATTTAAGGTGAAATAGGAAAATATAATACTTGTTGGTTTTTTTGTTTTGGTGGAGGAGAGGAAATAATGCGAGGCACCATTCTATTTTAATGGAAAGGAGAAATGTGAGGAAACTCATGAACTTCGCAGAGGAATGGAAATATGAGAACATTAGTTCCATATGTTTTTGGTAGGAAGCGGAGATTACACGTAGCAGAATAATAACCCCGCTCCCCGTCATCACAAAACACAAATAAGTGTATCACCAATGTACCGAGAAGTTGGCAAATGTAAAACATATGTTCCATACAAATCCAACGATGTGTCTTATGTTTGTGCGAGCGAGCGACTGAAAGTGTATTTAGACAACCGAAACCAGTTCTTACTTTGTAACTTCAACAATGTATGTATAGTGTACAAAACATTGAGAATATAATTCACTTAGGGCTGGCCTTGTAACGCAGATACTTATTTGCTTATCGCATGAATCATAACTAATTATTTATATATCCACCACTAGTAATTATTTATATATCGCGTCCTAATTAATCATGAAATTTTGCCGTAATTAGTATGCACTTTGTAAATATGCGCTTTGGGAGCTTTATGGTTATGTTATAGAAGTGGACTAAAAACTAAAAAGTTCCTGGGTTCGATACTTTGAAGCTTTAGATTGTATATAAAGTATTAGCGTATAATAAGAGTAATTCAGAAAAGTGTTTTATCATGCACAACATCCTAAATTTAAATTTAAGTCCAGGGGATGGGGGCCCCGGAAGCTCCTAAAATCCGGAAATTTTGTCAGAAAAATATTTCAAATGAAAGTAATAAGTATATACCTATATGCAGCAGTAAGCTCCAAAATTTAAAAAAAAATTGATAAAGCCCGTTTCGAAAAAATTAAAAAAAAAAAAAAAAAAAATTGAGAAGCATTTCTGTAAAATCGCACTTCCGGTTAACCAGATTTTCTTCAAATTTGGAATTCTCACAATATTTTTGTAAAATTATGCATATACTGAAATGACACATAAAATTTAACTTTGCTGTATCTACTGTGTGCGCGTGTTAGGAAAATCGTTGGAGCCGTTTTCGTGAAAATTTCGAAAAATCTGCAAAAAAAAAACAACTATTTCGTAAAGTTGTATTTACGCGTAATGGAATTTGACCAAAATCTTAGTGTTAAGATGGACACTTAAAGCGGAATATAAAATTTGAACGATTTTTCTTTTTTGAAACACACACACAGACATACACAAATACAGAACATTGGCTAATAACATTTCTTTCGCACTCAGCGGACCTCAAAACATGTATTTCCGGTGAAAAACTCAATTTCTATAATTTGACACGATCGCAATACTTTCTCTTCAATAGGAGTAAGAGAAACTAAAAAATGTCTGATTCAAACACATAAATACAACGTTCAACTCAAAATACAATGTTCCATACCAAAATCTAATAAAATACATATATATTTGGCCAGTTTATATTTTGTTTCGGCACTGAAGGACCAAAATATTCGGTAGGAATGAAGGGGGGGATACAGCAGATATCAATCATGTGACAACAGGCATAACTGTGAGAAAAGCTGTTACACATACGCACGCACAATTTGTATCCGAACAGATTGTACAGAAGAGAGGGTGGGTGGTGGAAAGTTGAACATTGAGCACAATGTGGTATCACTCGCTGTCTGTTGTCTGTCTGTGTGTACACGTGGAAGTTGGGACACAGTCATACAAACTTTCTCATTCCACAAACCCACCAGCCGTCGTACATTGTCATACTGCTACTACTAGTGCCGCCTATCGTCCATCCAGCAAAGCATTTCAATTTGGTGTTTCACACATTTGTTCTGTACATATATATAGTATGTATCACTGTCTCATAGTCTATCTCACTTTCAATCATTTACGACGTACTGACTATATATATAATAACGTCACAAACTTCTTAATGGTACACAAATGGGATCTTTATTCTAATCTAACTGCAGCAAAGCAGAAATTACGCTATAGTGTGAAATTTTAAGTAAGTAAATTTCCACTGAAAATACATGATCCCAAAGCTTATCAGCGGCAACATAACTAACACAGTCCTCCACAAACTACTCAGAACTAAGTACTTCCGGAAAAATGTTTCAAATAAAAGTGACGTGAAACGTTGTACCAATGGTTCCTTTTTTTCCCCCAGTTTTTCGCTATTTTCTCGAAAACGGTTCCAACAATTTTCTTTAATGGTTTTACCACCGTTCACAATATTAATATAAACTATAAGCATTGTTAGAATTTCAAATTCGAAAAAAATTCGGTTAACCGGAAGTTGTTTTTGAATTTTCTTTAAACTTAAATTTCAATCACAAAATTGATTTTATAGGGTTTTTGGGGTGGTGTCTGAGTTAAGTTTAAATTTAAACTAAGAGAAATGTAAGTGTTCTATGCAAGACTTTTTTTTCTTTGAATGTATTAAAAAAATAACTTGAAAATAAAAGCAAAGTAAGCAAAGGTGAAGCAATCGTTGAAAAATAATTTAATAGCTTTTTTGTGAGGCTGAAATGGTTTGAGCTGATTTTTTTTTGCTTTCTCTCTTGGAAACCACTTTAGGAAACAATCTCATGAAAAGAGAGAAAAATATCGCAAAGATGAATCTCTTTCTCTTGTATCTGGTTCTCCACCCAGTGTGTGGCAGCTTTTCTACTATGAATAATCGTTCTGGTGGACTAGTTGGTTACTAAAGCAAAAAAATAAAATAAATAAATAAAAATCTAATGCGAGAATATAGGGTGATGAAACGAATTGTTAATGTTAAGATCATTTTTTTTTTTTTTTAAAGAGAGATATCCTGGATGGAAGGGCAAGGAACAATTTAGTAGTCTAAGACGAAGAAGACTGTAGTTGGAAGGAGGCGGGAACTCTTTCGTCTGGGTGCTGAAGTGGGCGTTATCTGTTTAGTCGGAAGTATAAAATAGAATACTTAAGGAGCCACGGCTAGTATTCCGTTGTCGGTTGTTATATGGAAGGGAAGTTGGCCTAAGAAATAATAATAAAAGATGAAAGAAGAAAAAGAGAGAGAGAGAAAAAACATACATACGTAGAAGAAGAAGCAAATGTTGGTGGGCTCGTATGTATGAGTTGTCATGGAGAGAGTGAGCGAGAGAGGTTGGCAAGCTAAACTGGAATCATGCCAAACTGCCGCCTTGGAAATTCCTTTTAAAAACCTTCCCCGTCCTACCATCTCTCTCTCTCACACACACACACACACGCACGCACACACACTCACACAAAATACATACTATCACTAAGAAAAACAGTGTGGTGCTTGTATTTGGAGAGAGAGAGATAGTTGCTCTGTAAACTTGGGACAAATAACACCTTTCAAAACATCTGTCCACTGTTTAAGGCCAGCCCCCTTACGCTGTCAGTAATTTAAAAACATACTACATACATACACACATATATCTCGCTCCTCGCAAACACACTTATACTTACTAAACAAAAAAAACAAAGAAACTTACTAATATATTATCTTTTACCACACACGCCTACACGCTACACTTTCTTTACTTATAATTTTTTTCTTTATTCTTTTTTTTTTTTTTAGTAACAACCTAATTTATGTACAAGGCAATTACACTGTACTCCTTCTTTTTTCTTTTTTTTTTAATGCATGTTACACACCTCACCGCAGAACATAAACCTTTAACAATCTACTGAAAACATATCAGATTTCCTTTTATCTGATCTTACAATAAAAAATAATAAAGCCACACTAATTACTACAATAAATAAGTCTTTAACAAAGAAAAAGAAGCCGCCATTATTCAACAAACAGCTGGCTTTTTTCCATGCTCCAGCGGTTTTAATTTTTTTTTTTAATACTAGGAGCGTTTTAGTCCAGCACACACTCAAACGACTTTCTTTTAGGCCTAGTTCACACTAGGCTCTGCGAGCCGAGTCTCTGTGTGATGAGGCAGGGTGTCAGGGGAAAAGAGGTATACGGGTCACAGGTAAACGAGAACCTTCCAATCCCTTACAGACTAGGCTCCCTGTGACTCAGTCCACGTGTACTGGAATCACTTTTGCCGGTCAGCGTCTCTTCCCGCTATGAGACTCGGCAAAGAGCCTCTGACGAAGACGTTAGTGTAAGGAAGTGAGAAGGACAGAGAATTAGAGAGAATGAATTTAGGAATGATGAAGAACAAATAAACCAGTAGTGTGCTGAACACTGTATAAGGAATAGGAAACACATGACTTTACTCTGTTAATAGAAGGTAGCGAGAGAATAATAAAGAGCGAGGCAGACTGGCTGAGTAATTAGAAAGTAACTAAATTGTTGTTTGCTGCCTGGTGTGGAAGACTGTTCTTCTTAGGGATATACATACATACATATATACATACATATATATATATATATATATATAATCCTCCTCTCTAGTCTGGCCTAGGTTGCGAGTAACTGGGTTCTTCGGATCCACACGAATCTTAATGATTCGACCCCATTACATTAGTAGCTTGAGCGTTCACACTAGTCACAAGTAGCCCGGCACAATGACGAAATAAAGCCCACCCCTACGGGGGGGGTGGTATAACGAATTTTCCCGAAGAAATGTTACAAATAAAAGTTGTAGCTCTTTGTATGTGTATGTGATATATAAAGTTTCAAGAAAATCGTTGGAGCTTTTCGAGAAAATCACAAAAAACTGAAAAGAAGAATTCAATAAAGTGGCACTTCCGGTTAAACGATTTTTACGAAAAGCTTATTTCCAGGACTCCTAGCAGAACTTTCAACGAAATATAAAGCACCTATTTTGTCGAGTTCGTATTGAGAGGAAAATTCAAAAGTGTACAATGCTTTCCTCTCCTGTCCTAGACTCAAAGAGCCCATGCAGTCACATGCCTGGCCTTTCAAACTAGTCGAGGCAACGGGAAACTGAGAGACCCAAAATCCAGCCACACAGAGACTCGGCTCGCAGAGCCTGAAATTTTACGTTTCGTCCCAACATAAATAAATATAGATGTGGTGGGGGATAAGTACGAACCTAACCAACCTAGGCAGGTATAGAAAATTTTTATCTGTGCGCTTAGTATTCTAATTTTAAATGAAATCGTTATAGTCGTTTTTGAGAAAAGTTAAAAACCTTAGTAACCTACCCCGTAAAGTCGTAATTGTGGTTAACAGATTTTCTTCAAATTTACAATTCCTACTATTGCTTTTAATGCATATTAATTTTTTACAATTAGATGAACCATTCATTGTACTAAGTGGTAATTTAGAGGAAAGCTTAAATTACTACGATTCCCCCCGGAACCTTCGAAATAATCATTTTCCCAGAAAAATGTATTAAATAAAAGTGATAGATGTTTATGTACATAAATAGGATATGAAGTAGTTTAAAGAGAAAGAGAGAGATGGTTGGAACCATTTGCGAGAAAATCGCGAAAACTTGAAACAAAAAAATACTTCAGTAAAGTCGCACACGTCTGTTGATGGAATTTGACCAAAAACTTAATGTCACATGCGATGTCCTAAACGGAATACCAAGTCTGAGCTTCCTGCAATTTTTCCATTTTTAAAATAATTCGTTCACATACAGACCTTTCGTAAAAAAAAAAAAAAAAAATCCTACTCAGTGGTTGATACGATCACAATACTGGCTCTTAAAAGGAGTAAGAGAATTAGGAGAAAGTAAAAAGAAAAAAAAAAGATAATAAAATATCTGGGGCGAAACATTCACATGACTTTCTCTGACTTTCTCTCATTGGTATAGCGTTAATTGATGAATTTACTTCAAATGAGCAATTTTGAACTAAACTTTTACCTGATCTTGATATTAAATATAAATATAGGTGTTGCCAATTATGCATGTTACTTTTTAGACCACCATTGGACCAGCAGCCTCTGACAGCTTCCAGCAAAACTTGTAACCATACTTTTAAATTGATCCATGATTCCCCCCAGAACCCTGACTTCTCGATTTGGAGATATTTGACAAGATCGCAACACTTTCTCTGTGATATGGTTATTAAAAGCTATTCAAATTGTTTAGTATATGAAGATAATATGGTCAGCGATAAAATCATAATTACACTGTAGTGTAAGAAAGATTTCCCTTGAAAAATTACCTTGTATGGCCGCCGGAGAAGAGAAAGAGAGAAAAAAAATTTTATGCAGCAACCAGCTGAAAGTATGGAAGAGCCAAAAAAAATAAGAGGCAAAGAACTCTATTGAAAAATCTCTTTGTTATGAACACGCGTTTCTGAATAACCCTTTATGTATTAATTAAGGATGACTGGAAGTCGCAAGCTTTCTTTTTCCAATCGCAGCCGTCGCAAGTCTATCTAAAAAGTCTAAAATGCATCGGAACTCTTTCCACACAAGGACAGCACCGTTATATAGGTCATAGTGCACAGATAAACGCCGACTTCCAGTCATAAACAAAGACGTAAACAATATATTACATAAGTAGAAATAAACATAATAAGAAAAAAATATGAGAAATTGTTTAAATTTATAAAAGTAAGATATATATCGAAAATATAAATAAAATAAATTGGAATAGTTGATAAAAAAAATACATGTTGAGTCTGAGATATAAGCAAAAAAAAAAGGTTTTGGATATGTTTTTGTATGTATGTTTTATTATTGCACTCAAAAATAATATATATTTGAATATAAAAATAATAATATAAAAGAAGGGAATTGGGTAAAAAACAAATAAGCATGCAACATGCACATGCAAAAAACATGCAGCCAAAAAGAACTATAGCATAAGGAAGAGAAAAAGAGATGCAGGAAGGAATCGCAAAAACCCCAGTGTATGTAAGTTGTTCATGCAGAGTTTATATGCGTATGTTTGTGTGTTTGTGTTATAACTGCTGCATGTATGCATGATTGTATGAAAATAGTGCTGTCAATATATAAGTGTATTTGAAAAATTGTGAATTGTGTGTGTGTGTGTTGGGAAATTGAAAAAAAAAAAACTGAAGTTGGTCCCCCAAACCAGGTTTTAGCGGAAGTGAAGGGAAGGCGGGAAAAGCAAGACTCACCATCACGTAGTGCCTTTGCATTTCCGTTTTCTCTTGTGCTAGTTTCTCCATCTCCATTTTTATACTGTAGACAGAGACACAACGCGGTGGTGATAATATTTTGACAAAAAAAAAGAAAAGAAAAGAAAAAAGTTATTTTGGTATGTCAAATTATAAAAAAAAAATTAAAATTAAAAAAGGGTTATTATTAGCAAAATAAAGATTAATTTTTTAAAAAAGGGTAGGGAGGGTAAAAAAGATTATATCAATTTATATGTGGGGGAAAAAAATTTAGTGTAATGCTCATTAAAATCAATTAATTTTCTCCATATCAAGCTCGCGAGGGCAGAACAATCAAACTGCAATTCTGTTGGAAAATATTTAAGAAAAAACAAAAATAAAATAAAAATTGGCATGCTCTATTTATAATTTATAATCCGGCATATTGTATTTGTAATCTCAAAAAAAGGAGATGAATGATTCAAACTTTAATCTGTACTCAACCTTTGGACAATCTTCTATAATTACAAATAAAATTATAAAAAAAATAATTAGCTTACCACAAATATATTTTGATTACATAAACAATACCTTGTTAATTAATTTTTAAGCAATTGCATGAACATGTTTTTTTTTGTAACAAGGATTCGCTCCCAAATCCTTTTACAGTGTTCCAAAGAAAAACAAAGTCAAATTTTATTTTTTAGGCTTCAACAATCAAAGAGCCTTGATTCTGTCGAAATATAGTGTTTTGAAATAAAGATTGTTAATCTATTGAACAAACTATTCGAAACAAAGAAAATAGTATTTTATGGCAGGGGAAAAATAGATAGAATGTTTACTAATAATGAAATTCAAGCTAAAATTATTTACTTTCAGGTAATGCCGTCAGTGAACTAATTTTTTCTGCAATCATTGAATAATGTGACGTTTATTACAATAAATTCAGCGAAGAAAGTTCAACTTTCACACACTAATGAGTAACACACTTCTTTCCCTCACTAGTGTGTGAAAGTAACATTATTCAACATCTTAGCCCGGCATCTAGAGGCAATAAGCGAAAACAAATCCCAGATACAACGGATTTGAGGTTATATCAAACGGAACAGGTTATAGAAAGAGAGAGGGAGTATTAGTGTTGAATTAAAATACATTTGTATCAATATTACATCTTTGTATCTTTTCACGAATCTAATTAATAGGTTGTAGAAAAAAATGTAATATTCAACGCGTGAGTAAAGTATTTTTTATAACTCTCGTTCTCGAGAAAAGTCCTACTTTTCTCACTTGTCAAATAAATAACTGTAATTATAAAAAACAGTTCGCTAACGAATTAAATATTAGATTTTTTACTGCAATCTTATTAAATTGGTTCTTAATTTATTATATGAATATAAAATAATGTGAAAAAGTGAAAATAACTGAAAATATTATTTTAATTCAAGTCAAATACTCCCCGCTGTATTTGGATGTTTTATTTTGATCTTGTTTTCACGTATTGCCGCTAGATGTCAGGCTAATTAGTGTTGAAACACATTAGTGAGAGAAAATAGTGTGTAACTCACTAGTGAGAAAAAGTAAGAAATTGAGCCACTGATTTTTTTGTGTGGAATAATTGTAACATTATTCGAACTGTTGTAGAAAAATAACTTTTGATGAAAATTTTTGTTTACGAAGACCATTTTAAAATTAAAATAAAAAAAAACTTCAATGAGCCCATTACACATAAATTTTTTAGGTTAAAAAAAAAAAACAAATTATTAATAAAATCAAAAATAAAATTAAAAATAATTTAGGTTTCCATGGAGATGGAGGGAAATATATATATATTTTTTTTTTGGTGAGAGTGCTGTGCTCATGCTTTTGTGCAAGCAAAGCAAAGCCAAGTACGATAATTATTCTTCTCAAATAATTAATGGAGAAGCCAAGTTAGTGAATTTGAAAAAAAAAACAAAAAAGTGTTAACTATAATTCTTTTTGTTTTTTAAAATTCTACATTATCTCACAATAAAGAGGAAATCCTGTATAATCGATGAGAGAGAAATGAGGTCTAACGGGGACCTCAACGACTGTTTTTTTTAAAGGCAATTTGTGTAGGAATTTCCGGAAAATCAGCCATTACGATTCAACGTTACAAATTACGTTTTTCCAAATTTAAACAAAACAAAATCATACAGGATTGTTAATAATTAAGAGAATGTAGAAATTTATGGAAAAACCACTTTTATTATTATTATAGTTTGGTTAAATGAAAGGAAAGAGGCTGTATCAAGCGGATAGGTCTTCCTTTATTACTTTAATTATTATAAACAAATAGGATTATGATTTCTTTTCAGACCTGTTCCACCATCACTTTTTTTTCTGTGCATGTTACACTTACCATTACATAATGCCTCTGTATTTCGATTTTCTCACTCGCCAACTTCTCACATTCCATTTTCAAACTGAAATTTTTACAGGTTTTTAAATTTTTCTCTTTTTTTATCATAGTTTTTTTTTCTTCATTTTAAGTGAAAATCTATTACTTAATTATTATACCTAAGAATTTTTTTTTTTTGTTACAAAAATCATATAAAACAATATTGGATATTTTATTTGATTTATTTAATAAAAATCCTTTCAGTGCCAACAACAATGTTATATTTAATATATAATTAAATTAAGCAATTCTTGATGAAAGTTAATTTTTATATAAGATATACTATTACTATAATACAGTTTCTAATACATTTTTAGAGAAACAATTACTACAACCTCCTAGATTATGAGAATAATGGTTTGAATGTGTGTGTGTGTGTGTGTATGTGTGTGTGTGTGAGAGAGAGAGAGAGAGTGAGAGAGAGATATCAGTAGTGTGACTAATCTGTCCTGAAAAAAATAATATGTGTATTTTATTTTGGAGGAATATTTTTAAGAAATTATTTAAAAAGCGAGAATAAAAAGGAGATTTGAGGAGGGGATTATTTTGACAAGTTAATCTGTATAGAGCCTACTTCCAGTAGGTGAACAGTTTGAAAGAGTGGAAAAAAATTGTGAAAAAGAGAGTAGGAATGATAGACGGCGATAGACAGAGTGAGTGAGAAGGCCGAAGTGAATCAAGAAATGAATACTCTCTCACATACGCGCGCGCACACACACACACAAACTCAATCTCTGATTCTATCGATCTTTACTTCTCCCACTACGACCTATCTCAGTTTAAAACTTGACATATGACTAAATTAACAAATATTCTCTAGTGTGTTGAAAAAAAAAAAAAAAATATCTGACTTTAGAAAGTAAATAGTCTTTTGAAGTCCTAGCATCTTCTTCACTACACATCATTCTAAACACAAAACTAGTGAGAATATGTTAGAAATGATTAATGATAGTCGGTAAGAGGGAATCTCTAAAAAAAAAAAAAAAAAAAAGAGAGAGAAGACAAAATTTAAGAGAATGATGTAAGAGTTTGAGTGTTTCAGTGAGGGGGGGGGGCAAGAAAAATAAAGCACTTTATCTAAATATAAACTGACTCATTTCAAATAGCTTCCAACTTTACATAGCTGTTATCTTCCACACAGAGATATTTATTTACACACAAAAACACACACACACACATACCACATAATAAGACTCGTCTATCTGTTTCCGGATGGTTAACTTCACTAACTTTAAAACACACATACACTCACATGCACACATACACAGACCAATTTAGTTCTTTTTTTATTCACTAGTGAAATGGATAAGTAACATTTATAAATTATTGATCGTAACATTACATACACGCACGCACATATACATAATTCCACCACATTGAATTCCAGAAGTTGCATAATGTATGCATTCGATAGGAAACAATCGCTTATCTTACTATTTATTTCTCAACTTCCGATTATTACATTTTAACTTCAAATATGGGGATTTTTACCATTCACTGTTATATTTATTTATTATGAATGTGGTGGTAACGTGTTCTAATAAATAGAATGGCTTATTAGAGGGAGGTTTACTGGTCTGCTAAAATGCAAAAACAAATCTGATGTGGAACACTTACACACGTCCCTTCCTCTTTACTGTTATTAAAACAATATTTTATACATATAAATAAATAAATAAATAAATAAAATAAAATGACAACTTTTCTTGAAAATTTCAATTTTCCTCACATATCTTAACATAAATATATAGAGGTGGCCATTGCTTTGTGTTAGACAAAGATAGAGATCTGATCTCACTTGGGAAGTAAAAACAAGTGGTAGTAATTTTGTTACTAAGTGGGGGGGGGGGCTTCGTAAATTAAAATAAAAGAAGAAAAAAGAATAAACAAAATAAAATTAGAGCAAAAAGAGAGAGACAGAGAAAGTAAAAGTTTGTAATATGAGAGAAAAAGAGAATTAGAAAAAGTGTGTAGCTGTACCTCGGGGGAAAAAATAGAGAAGGTAGTTTAATTTGTAAAGTGGCTACCAGGTTGTGTGCGCGGCAGGGTAATCAAGGGTATGGTGAGAACCCAAAAACTGGAGTAACTGGGTTTGGTGGAAAAAGCGAGAGAGGGAGTGAGGTTTCCACCTCATCTACCGTTACAAACTCCTCTTGGCCCGGCAGACAACAGACGGAGGAGGAAAAGGCTTCGTACGCACGAACGCACAACAGGCATGTTAAGGGTGGAAAAAACACAAGTTTAATGGGAGACCCCGGGGAGGTTAAGGTGGAGAGCCCTGTTTTCCCCGGCTACAATTTAATTAGACCCTTGGGATGAAGTGAAAGGGAGTTTTAGCGTGAGGGAAGAGTAGCCGGGAAAAAACATTAACCTTCCCCATGGGTATGCTCCCAACGTCCAGCTCCAATTGTAACATTGCTCTTCTACATGGGATAGGGAAGAGTTTGGGTCGACTACAGCCCCTTCTTCCCTCTTCCACAAATGTCCCACACACACACATACCCACAGATTGACCTTCCCACATCTACAAACCCCTTCCCTTTACTATCTAAAAACCAAAAACCCGTACACCGGCATGCTAACCTACCCGTCCAGTGCACGAGTTTACGTTTTCGGTTCCCGCCCACTGAGCAGTTTTGTTTCTTTGTCCATCCTCTCCGACTATAACCAAAACTGTGGAAGATGGAAAGGACAACCGTCGTTAGAAATATTAGAACAGACATAAAAAAATAAAAGCCTTTCCAAACCTTTACGCCCGCTACTCCGGCACCACCTTACTAACACTTTGGAAGCAACAACAGTCCATGGCTTATCTCTGTGTATGTAAGTCCTCACATCTTTCCCTCTCTCTCACTCTGTTCACTCTCTTTTTCTGTCTGTCACACATCCATTTTCCCCAACCACAGGACATACTCCTCCATGCAGAAGGGGGATTTTATTAATGCAACACTGCTTTCACATTACAACATAATATGTCCTCCCTCACTCTCAGTCCGCATAAATACCTTCCACGCTACCGTCACTCTACAAACTCACTAACACTCTATTAAAGTGTTTAATTCAATAACAAAACAGTGTAACACGCACTCATACATCCATTTACACACACACACCTCATCATACTAAACCGGACGGCTAAATGGTTTCCATGGAACGTCTTATATATATCCTTAAACACATAATTTTATTTTACCTGCACTCAGCTATGTACCTAAAATATACAGGTATTACTGCTAGAATCCCAATTTTAAAGAAAAGATAAAATTAAATTCAAAAAAAGGTTTCACAATCTCTGATGAGCAAATTTACACAACACTTTCTCTTACATCAGTTCTCACAATTCTCATAACATTTGGCGCAATCGCAAAACTTTCGTTTACAGCAAGAACGAAGAAATTGAAGAAGGGATAAGGTTCGAGTGAGAAGGACTATATGGACAAATGAGAGAAAGGCAGGATAAAGCTCTCAAAGTTAGGGACACACAGAATTTAACGGCTATTAACTGCTGAAATTGTTAAGGTTAGGTCGACCGTACGTAAACCATAGTGCGGGAGCATACAGGAAGTAACAAAAGGGCATAGGGATCTGATAATTAGTAACGGAGAGGCCAATCCTTCCACCCACCCCTCAATCTCATCGCGGAGGAATTAGGTTGACTGAGCACAAAGGACTAAGGACAAGGGTCATACAACCTCTACTACTATTTAGTGGGCAGTGTACAGGCTGTTCTCAGTAAAGTTTAGTAGCTATACAAGAGTGAGTGCATAGGAAGGATGTTAACAACACAAGAGCCAGTATGCGTGCGTATAATAATGCCCCTCTTTTGTTAACTGGTTATCCTAATAAGGTCCGCAGAGAGAGAGAGAGAGAGAGAGAGAGAGAGAGAGAGGTGCCTATAGTTTAAACTACTCTTCGTGTAAAGTGAGTTCTATGTAAGCGACAACACCTAATGGAATCTCCCAACCAGAGCCCCCCACATGTACACACAAAGAAAACGTCTTTATTACAACTTACCATCATCAAACAATAATTATATTTTAAAGAAATTCAATTATTTTTTAATTATTTTCTCTAACTGCTGTAGGAGGAAGTATTACGAACGTGCGAAATTTTGGAAATTAAAAACCCGAAATTATGTAGTACGAAAACATGTTTATGCGAATGGCCTCTGCATGTGTGGATGAATTAACTATCTCAAAACGAAAAAAAAACACTAGTAGCTCAAACTTGAAATTGTGTTCAGGTGCCGCCTTGGATGTTTCGGTCAAACTCCATAAACCGAAATTGCTATTTTACTGATTAGTTTTATTTTACTTATCAGTTTTTAGACTTACTCGAAAATAGCTCCAAGGATTTTACTTTAAACATCGTATAAAGAAGAAATACAATTACGCATAGCAGCCGTAGGAAGCTGTTCTGGCCATAAACAGGATTTTCCTTGGAAGACAAGAGATGACGAAGAAAACTAAACTGGCTGTTTACAATCAAGTTTTCATTCCGACCCTGACGTATTCGAGTAAATCGTGGGCTCTTTACAAACCGAGAGATGCCTCCAGGAAAACTGAGGGCAAAAAGCCAGGCCTAGAAAATTAGTATTTCTGGTAAAATCTTTTAAATAAAACTTATTGTAGTGGAATTTTGCACGGGTGGGGGTTAGAAGAGAATAGTTAGACTTACTGGACACTGTTTAAACTGAATGCGAATATTAAGCACTCCAAGGACTTTGCACTGAACAATTTTGAGTGAGAGTAGGGTGGCATGAGAAAAGAGTGACTGACTGACTGGCTTAGTGACGGTGTAGGAACGATGGCCGCTAAGTGTTGGTGGTTGTTCGTATGACATTTGAATGAGTTTGGAATGAGTGTGAATTGGCGTTTAGGCATTTTTTTTTTTAAGAGGGCGCTTGGGCTAGCCTCTACTCTCTTTAACTTCTCCTTTCAATGCCCAGATATACTCCTTAGAACGCCCTCCCTCCTAAGATCTACTGGTAGTGAGACAAATCAAGGCGAGAGACCTGCCTCGACGATACATTACATACATTCCATCCACACATCCCCCCACAAACAAACATCCACTACAGAACTGTAGAACTTGTAGAACTATACCTGGGCAGGGAGCATCGCAGATTTAACGAAAATCGTTTTAATCGTTGTAGCCTTTTACGAGAAAATTCCAAAAATACTCAAAAACCTATTCTGCGAATCGCACTTTCGGTTCACCGATTTTCTTCAAATATGTCATTCTAATCATGCTTCTAATATATATTAATATTATGTAGTAAATAATATATTGATGTATGTAGACAATATACGAAGTTTGTTGAAACCGTTTTCGCGTTAATCGCAAAGAATGAAAAAAAAAGCCACTCAGTGAAGTTGCACTTCCTATTGGATGGATTTTGCCCACCGAAATCTTCGTGTCAAATGCGATGTTAATACCTAAACGGAATACCAAGATTTGAGCTTCCGGCGTCATTTCGATTTTGAGATATTTTGTTGTAAAACACCCACAAACATAAATACGGACATTTTCTCGAATACCGGCGATCTCAAAACATGTATTTCCGGTGAAAATTGAAAATTCCGAAAAATTAACACGAACGTGCATATACTTCCTCTAGAGTGCGTAAGAGAAAATGATTTCTAACGAGATCGATTCCCCATCTGGAGCCCATATATAAAGACAACTTATTCATAACAACTCACTGTTAGGCAGTAATTATAATTTAAACAAATTAAATTATTCTTTTCATTTACATAAATTACAAGATAAAACATGTATTATAAACCGTCACTTAAATCCGCTCTTTGTCCGATAAACATCTTTAATTATGAAATAATTATCATTTATTATTTCTCCATAATAAATAACAGCCCCCCGCCCTAATTCCCAGTTATGCAGGTATCTTTTACAAAAGATAACAAAACTAATAAATAAAAGTAGTACATAATTGCTTCCGTAAAAGGTATAGATAGAGGGCGCAACTATTACACTAAAATTTTATTACTCCATTGAAAGTCCAATTTTATTTTAAACAGTTAGTAGAGGGTTCTGCAGAAAAAGGAAAAAAAACTGATGTTTTTGAAAAAGCTTTTACTTTTGGAATGAGCATTGGGGTAGGGCAGGTATGTCTCGACATATCTGGTAGTTTCAGTCACCAATGGAGCTGTTTTTACTCTCTCTTACTATTTGTTATGTCTGTTTGCCCGTCTATCTGAAGGCCTGAACAAACATAAAATTCCGTTTAGCTACCACTATTGCATCTGACATGAGAAGTTTTAGTACAGATGCTTCCAAGCTGTTGTAAGATTTTTAAAAAATAGGTTTCTGAATTTTGTGCGGTATTTTCTCAAAAATGGCTGCACTGATTTTCTTTTATTTAAAACAGTTTCCTTTTTTGGAAAAATTTATTTCAGAGAGGTTCTGAGGGATTCTTGTAATAGAAAAATTTTCAGTTGTCGTCAGTGGCGAAGCGTTCACTATTGACTACAATGTTAATCACAATTAAAATTAACGTACAATATATACAGAACCAATATATCTGCTTTGTTTATGTTTTATTTATACTTCCTCTTACTACTGCAAGAGAAAGATAAAACGATGGTCAAATTTTTAATAACAAGTTCTCATTGCCAAGTACAAGTTTTGAGGTCCCCTGAGTCCCCCCAAAAAAAGTGTTTTGTCAGAAATTGGTTGAGCATAACTCAAAAAAGGGAAAATCGCAGGGAGTTCAAACTTGATATTTACTTTAAGTGCTATCAGAGTGACTCAACAATAAAGATTCGATTATCAAAATGTGTGCTCGAAAATACCACTTTTCTGAACAAATTTTTATATTTATTTTTTTTTGCGATTTACTCGAAAACGGTTCCAACTAAGGTCATCAATTAATTTTTGTAAATGACTTACAATTTTTTCCCCGAGAAAATTAATTTAAGAGGATTTTTGGGGTGGAAATATGTTTGCCTCTAAAGTGCCATTTCAATTTATTATACGTTTTTATCATGTTTTTAATACTAATAACAATAATTATTAAATGTGATGCCCAAATTGAAAGCCTGAAGAAATTCTTTTCACCGGAAATAGAACTTTACTAAATAGTTTGTTTGACAAATTGGAATTTGTGCAATGTTTTGCCACTATTGGCCAGCCAATACTTTACACCTCTACTCTACTAGGGTAGGCCACCTCTAGTAGTTTAGCATTGAATTTGGCTTTATTGACAGACGATTTTCAACTCCTTACAAATTTCTAGATAGGGCAAATGATTCCAAGTTTTAAGAAAACTGGTCAAAATTTATATTAACTGGAATAAAGAGAAAATCGTGTATGTGAGTGCTGCACATTTTTAAGAAACGGATGTCGCTATATTATACTGACCTAGCGGGAGATTTCTGTACTAACTTCATCGTCGGCCATTAATGACTCGTAGCTCAATGATGACTGAAGTACCATTATATGTCGAGGGGAACCAAACATGCCCCGTCCGATTCTTAAGTTAAGAAAAACATTAACAGGTTTTACTACGAACTCTGTATTATTGTTGCTGTTTTTTATTTCACAAAAAAATAAGTTTACATCATTTCTAAAGAATTGCTTTGGCACTGAAAGAATTATTTATAAAAAAAAAGTCTAGAAAATATATAAATTTATAGGTATTTTGTAATTATATTTTTTTTATTAAACAACATTATTAAAACTTACTTATGATATTGTGCCTGAAGAAAATTGAATTCTTCTTTTATCCTATCGCAGGATTCTCCAACAGTGAATTTGAATGGCTGTCCGGGTTGGGGTGGGCCCTGCAAAATATAAATAATCAAACATTAGTAAATCTATTACATTACCAAAAGACCAAAGGGGGGGAAGTGGATGGATTTCTTTAGGGATCTTGGAGCCCAATGTGTGGGAAGCCTAACTTGCGAAGAACAACACAATCTCACTGACACTGACACCACAATTCTACACTCCACAATACACATAAAGCCTATCAAAGTTTGTTGAAGTGTGCCAAATGCTTGGGTTTAGCAAATCCACACAGCTTACTAACACATTATACATTTTATAATTTAGAGAGGTGTAAGTCCTCTAGGAACTAACAATGATACACAGAGACAGATCTTGTAGATCTGGCTTTATTTTGAAAGACGCTGTACAACTCTAATTTCCAAAAGAATAAATAAACGATTGGGTTATATAATTTGTCAAAACATATGGCAACTTATTACTTTACTTCCTCTTACCACTGTTTTTTTTCAACAAAATATCTCAAAAAAGAAAAGTCGCAAGAAGCTCAAACATGGTACTTTGTTTGTAGCACTACTTACGCGAATGTTCCCGGTAAAATTCATCAATCAGAAATGCGGCTATAGTGATTTTTCTTTTTCAGTTGTTTGCGTTTTTCCCGATAATGATTCCAACGATTTTCTATAAACTTTATTGCGGACAGGTGCGTAACACTTTTATATAAAGTATTTTTCCAAGTAAATTTGGGGGGGGAGGCTTCTGGTGTTGCAGCAACATTAAGATTTCCTCTAAAGTACCACTTGAATACACTTTATCCATCATCTACATAAAATTAAATTTGAAGAAAACTAACTGGTTAACTGGGAAAGGCGTCCATCTTGATTAGGTCTTTTACATTTCTGGATTTCCCAGAAAACGGCTATACACAAATTTCTTCAAACTTGGAATGCTATTTGCGCTGATGTCACTTTTAGTTTAAACATTTTTCCGGAAAAATTCCACATTAGAGTTTTCTGTGGAAATATATGATATCAAATTTCTAATATTCGACGTTATTGGCGCCCTTTTCTGAACTTGAAAGAAATCACTACAACCTGCCTTGGGTACCATTATCCCTCCACCACACTGTATTTATGTCAGGGCTAAGTGAATAATATCTCAAGTTTACAGAAAATTTGTCAAATTTTATAATAAGTTTATTAACTGTAAAGAGAAAGTCAGCGAGTGTTTCACACCAGATTTCTTGGGGGGGAATTAGCATCCACTGCACCATTGAAGATCCCTTCGTGATCGATCATAGATAAAGCAAGCTTAGCTCTATCAGACTATATCATATAGACAGCAAACTTTTGAGGTGTCTCCGGCAAAGAAAGTGTAAACAGAAAAAAAAATAATCCAATAAAGTCGCACTTCCGGTTGATAGATTTTGTCTGCATCGATAGTGACGGATTTGTCGAAGAAAATCAAGCTTGAGCTTCCTGAGATCTATCGAAAAGACGGCCAAAATTAGTTGTTTCATATCAACTGGACCTCAAAACATATATTTCCGGTGAAAATCCTATTTCAAAAATTTGACACGCTCTAATAATATTTCCTCTTTAACAATAAAAGACATAAATTATAAATCGATAATTAAGAAAAGAAATGTGTGCCGTAGTTGTGAAAGGTTATGTTTATACAGAAAAGGAAGGTTTTTATTTATTTTTTATACTCATATATTTATAACCTAGTTGGTAGCTAAGTAATTAAATCATACAAGGCTTGTAACCAGTATAGGAAGGAGGCAGTAACAAGTGAGATACAAAGAGAGCGAGAGACTAAAAGAACTTGTTTATACATAGAGATAGAAGTATATTTCTATAATACAAGGAGATATATATATACGTACAAGTTGGAAAGGTGAGTATACAAGGAGATATACACTTGTGTTTTAGTAAACTTAGAGAACTACTAAATATATTATATACATACTACTACTACTACTATAATACCAAAGTAATACAAAAACAACCGCAGAATGTTTATAGTGGAAAAGACCTTCTTCATTTATGTCTGTGTGTATTGGTTTCTAGTAGTGATTGCGTTTGTGCGCTTGTGTGTGTCACACACACACAAGCGCATACAAAGTTACTCTAGAAATGAAGGCACCTTGTTATATGTAAATTAAAGTCCCTCCCCCCGAGGGTCTTCAAGCTGAGTGGGGTGTACCATGATCGCCTCTCAGGTACAAACTAGTGGACACACACACACAGAACACACCACATTCCATTTCTACTTCTTTATATATGTAAATTTCTGTTTTATTTTATTTTTGTAACTCGTAACAATGTTATAAATATAGTTAGTTAATTCTGAAGTCCATTAACTCTTTTTTTATTGTTGACTTAAGATTTTTTTTTTTTTCACAGAAATAAAACTTAATGAGAACTTACGACTGAATATTTGTACTGAAAGTCATCTAAAAAAAGAAGCGTTGATCTTTATTTTTATTATTTAATAAATTAAATAAATATTCTCTAAGAATCGCCCCTCTCAAAATATTTTTTTTTTTTTATTAATTTATTTTCATTTATGGAAGTTGTTTATATATATATATATATATATGTGCTACCGGCCAAACCCGATCACGGCAATATCAATTTGTCCTAATAATAAAATTCACAATTCAGGCTGAACTGATTTTAAATAATATTCTAAGAAAATATTATTATTAAATAAATATATAAACAATGTTTATTAAAATCAAACATACAATTTTATTGACAATCAACATTTGTCAACATCAAAATTAAAATTGAAAAAATAGAAAGTAATTAAAACTTTAATATGTTATTTGTTAAGAGTTAGAAACTTATAAAATTCTGAATCATTTATTTGTTTTCGCAAGATTTACTCTGATGGCATTTGTGGAATTGCATGGTATCCTTTTTTGCTTGTAGTGGTAGTCATAACAGCTCAATCAGTTTAGCCTTAAGTGTGAATTTTATTATCAGGACGTACTGATATTGCCTAGGATAAACTAGTTGATCCTAACAAGTGTTGGCTAAACTTGTTTGGTCTAGGCAAAACTAGTTAGGCCTGAAATCAGGTTTGGCCGGTAGCAAATACATTATCAGTTTTTTTTTTAGTTTCTCTTATTTGGTTCGGATTAGTAGAATTGTAAATCCGCACTACCTTCTTATTCACAGTAATGGGAAGCCCGACTAGACGGTGTCAAATAAACAGCGGAAATTTAAAGAAACTTTTGTCTTTTTGTAATGTAATAATATAGTAATAGAAAACGTGTGAATTTCACACTCCTTTTTTTTTAAATTGTAATTTGTTTAATAAATAAACTCGTGCGCATGTACGAAGTATTATAAAAATGAAAAATTGAAAATAACTCAAACTTTATACTCCGCCATGACATTTCCATCGCATCCAACAAGCCGGAAGTGCGACTTTATTTAGTAAATTTTATCACTTTACCAAGATTTCTCGAAACCGGAAGTGCGTTTGGTCCGACGATACTAAAAAATTCAACGATACTTTTTTTTTTAAATTTTCCTTTACAGAAGTAAAGACAGACTTCTGGTGAACAGATTTCCTTCAAATTTGGATTTGTATCATTCTAAATGGGTACTAATGTTATAATAGGTGGTAGGAACGTTGTGACACTTTAGAGGAAAGTTTAACTGGTTACTGGTGCCCCACAACCATCCAAAAATCAACTGTCCTAAGAAAAGTGTTTCAAACAAAAGTGATATACACTTTTAAGAAAATTGTTGAAGCACTTTTCAAGAAAAATTATGAAAAAGTGAAGAAAAAAATTATTCAGTGAGCGCCTTGTCGCTTGTGGGAATTTGCTCCAAATCTTCATGTCAGATGCGTGGCAGTACCTACATGGAATAACAATCTTGATGTTCCTGTGAAGTTTTGTTTTGGAGATATTCTGTTATAACACACACACTCCGGTAGTGCATGTATATCAGGCGTAAAATTAAAGAAGTTACGAAACATTGTCACAACCGCAATACTTTCTCTTACTAGGAGAAAGAGGAGTAAGAGAAAGTAGAAATGGTTATTAAAAAAAAAAAAAATCAAACACGGTTATATAACAAAAAGGTTTTTACAAGAAACAAAAAAATAGTAATAATAATTCGGGAAGAAGATTTCAGGCAAAAATAACAAAGGGGAAGTTCTCAAGAACTGTCATCCACTCAAACGGACCAAAAAGATATCCTGTATGTTCCTGTTATTTCCAGCTAAATAAGATTTAAGATTGAGATCCCTCTATTGGGTGTAGTAATGGAGATACAATACCGGGGGAGGGAAATAGTAAATTCTGTTGTGATATTTTGTGTGTGTGTGTGTGTGTGTGGGAGGGGGAGGTATAAAGGAGGATTTACAGAGGGGCAGACAGAGATTGTTTCAAGCCAATTTCAACTAGGGAGGAATTCCACTTGTTTCCACACAACCCTCTTCCAATGTTCTCTTCTCTAACTACCAGTTTAGTTTCACCTCCGATTTCCCCCAGCTGTAAAGTAAAGGGATTTGATGAGTGAAAGAGATATGAGAGAGAGAGAGAGAGAGGAGAAGGAGGTTCCCTCATAGTATCAAATAATGGAGTGCTAAGACAACTCTAGTATCACTGAGTAAGGAAAGGGAAGGAGTAACCGTACAGAGACTTGAATGTTCCAAGAGTGGAAATCAATAGATTGAAGGAGAAGAAGATTGTAGGGAATGAGTGAGTGATGTTGAATCAGCAATAATAATAACAGTAGCAGAACTGTCTCCCCCTTCTGGCTTGTCGCTGTTTGATCATCTCCGTATTCCTGAACCCCCCTTTTAGCAATTAACTTGCCTGAATAGCTGACTATTTCCACTTAGTAGGTTAGCTAATACTGTCAATCTGTCAGTACACTCTCTTACCTACCTACATAATTACTCGTATACCGTAATCAACAGTCACCCACCAATCACATTCTAGGATTTTTAATCAATTCGTAAAATTACTGCCAATACAAAAAAAAATCTGGTGTGAAACACTCACACGACTTTCTCTTACCGCTGTGAATACAATTATATATAAAATGACAAATTCTATTTATACTCCAAAATTTACTCATTTGTCCTAACTTAAATATAGTGATGGGGCGAGGAAAAAGTAGATGGTTCCACCCAGGCAGGCAGTAGAAGTGATTACTTACTTTGTAATCCAGAGGAGAGCGCCAACAACATTGAACCAATATCGTACAACATTTACAATTTAACGCCACAAATTCCGCACAACTACCTAGAAATCAGTTCTCGAACTCACAGACATAAATCTTTATCTAGTTAGCATTTTTCAAGTTTAAAGTCGCATTTCCAGTTAACCGAATTTTTCAAATCTGAAAGACTAGCTATACTTCTAATATATATTAATAATTAATAATATATACATAAATGTTAGAACCATACAGTAGTACTTTAGAAAGCTGACTGCTTTAAACGAAAGCTTAAATGCTTCTGTTCCTCCAGAAACCGCCAAAAATCAATTTTGCCCCGGAAAATGTTTCCAAAAAAAGTGGCCGGTATTTATGTCAATGAGTTTAAAGAAAATCATTTTGAGAAAATCGCGACAAATTAAAAAAAAATCATTCGTCAAGTCGCATGTAGTTTTTATAGTCGTCAAGTAGTTTTTTGCCGGAAACCTTTGCAAAACATGACTAATAACTATCAAACTTGAAGGAAATTGATTAATCAGAAGTGTGATTACTTCGTTTTTTGCGATTTTCCACGAAACGGCTATATGTAGGAAAAACACCATATCAGTTCTGCTTGGATGATTTACGTCCAACTAGATCGAGTGAAAATCACTGATATATACAAAAACTATTACATGTTATACGCCTGTAAACAATTTAAATGCAAAGAATAGTTTCCGCAAATAACTGCGAATCGGTAACTAATTAACAGTCTATACTAGGTAAGCTAGCAGGCGAACTCAAGGTGTCATTAAATTAGCAAGTAAGAAATATAGCAAATAAGTAGGGGAGCTTTATCTGATTGCCGGAAGCGAGAGCAATGAAGTAAAATTTAATTAGACAATATAGATAGAGTTTTGTCAATTAAGTGCGGGCGGGTTAGTTGTATTGGTAGGTTTTAGTTACATGAGAGGGCGTCAGTCTGCTTGTCTTTGTGTACAGTAATTGTTGGGTAAAGAGAAGAGAAACTCTCTGAAGAAGGTTTTTAGTAAGTAATGTTGGTGGCAGAGAGTGACGGCGGTGAAGTAGTAGAAGGCTGTTAGAGGTGTACGTGGTCTGTAAACAGAAGAAGTCACACAGGTTAGGGGGATGGTTCTCATGGCAGCATGGAAGGAAGGAAGGAAAGAGTCAAGGTGTGTGTATGTGTATATAAAGGAGGTTGGTAACATTGGCACAAGCGTTGTACGGTGAACCAGGGCGTACAGTGAATACCAAACATACTGTGCTGTTATGGAAAGAGAGAAGATATGGAGGAGTGAGAGGATTATGGCGGCGGAAGTTGATGGGCTTCGTGTGCGTGTCTTGGTGAGGACTGTGAGCGAAATACTCTACAGAAGAGCGGAAAAGCATACAGACATTCAGACAACACAACACAATCAGCGCGAGAGAGGGGGAAAGTACAAGAAGAGAGAGAGGGGGATAGTGAGAACCACCTTACTTCTAACTCAATCAATCCAACTTAGCAGTTCTGTCAATACACAGACACGTTAGAACCATTGTAGAAACAGAACAGGACGATGTGTTTGTGTATTTCAGTGTATGGCTGCTTATAATGGGAAGCCAGGAATGGAGGACCAAACTATGTGCTTATTGCTCAGTGCGCTTCTCGTTTCATGCTTACCCATTTAACTTAATTGAGCCAATATCTCTCAGTCACTATCTCACATTCTACATCTCTTTCCTCTCTCTTCTTCCTTGTATTCACACACAATCTCGAAACTGATCCACAATTTCCAAACTTCCTCATCACAACACAGCTTCCTCCTAAGCCACTGCCATTCCATTTAGATCGTATTTACAAAATTTACTTATTTGGAACTTCTCCGAAATCTAGAAATCTTCATTATTGAACGATTAAAACATAAGTTTCTGACAAACAATTCTAAATAACTGTCCTTAGATTCAATGAAATTCCTGAAAAGGAGTGCCAGTCGCGTGTCTTCTTACAGTCAAAAATTATAAGTCCATCCACCCGATTCCGTCCATAGCTAGGCCACGATAACACGTTAAATGAAACGTAACGCATCTTCTTACGATAAGCTATTTAAATTCTTCAACTACCTTCAAGAACCGCCTACCTCAACCCCTAAGAGATTGGGCAGAGAAATAGGGGAAGTTTTCATAGTTATGAAACAAGGGCTAGCCTAGATTCCAGTCAACAATCCAGTCTAAAATTCAGTCTTGTACACCCAGTCTTCAAGAAAATATCCCATCACCAACAAACTGCCAATTCAGTCTGTCATTTCTATTCACCCTACCACTTTCTATATCAGTCTGCAAAAGCAGCTGCAGTACTCTGTTTCTTATTTAAATATATCAATGTTCAATCAATGAACTTTTCTCTTCTACATTTTTCTCTATCCAGCCACACAAAAACCTGTTAGACCCCAATATTTCGTCCTACAACTGTCAGAGAAGTAGAAAAATTAAGTACTTTACAGAAAATGCAATTTTTAAAAGTGAGAGAAACAAACAGATTATACATCATGTTCTTTACATAATGGTTTAAAAGTTAAAGTGAGCAATAAAATAACAGACACAAATCTAAAACAATGCAAAAAATGGGTGGAAAAATACGAGTGATGAAGGAAATGATTACATTAACAAGTTGTAAATTACTACTATAAAAAAAAAACAATTCGATTGGTTCTAAAAAAAAAAAAAAAATTTAAGTGCGCAATCTCAACACATTAATTACGTCATACAATAAAAATGTTATTTGTTTATTAAAAAAAAAAAACTGAAGTGAAAAAAAAAAATCAAGAAATGTTTTACTCTTATAAAGTGTAATATGCAAATAGCAGTAGTGTTCTCTAGCTTTAACTCTATTTTTTAGCAAATAACCGTGCAAATAACACACATAATCAAGATATCTATCTGTCTGTTCGTATTTCACACTATCGTTCAGTAAATATCGTGTATATATTAAATTATGAATATTATAATGAAGAATTTCATGATTCCCATATATAAACTGGTCATATGCTAATCAGAGATCTGATAACATATGTGAAGAGTTTCTATGTTGTATTCAAAATTACAACATGATTCACATTTGCATTTATAATATTTAACCTTTTGTAGGATGTTATAGAATAGAACAACATGTTTTTTGTTCTCTAAACTCAATTATTTCTAGTCGATTTCCTATCAAAAGGATGTTCTAAACACAAATAGAACAAATACTGCCGCTTATAGGTGGTGATTGATACTGCTACCATTTAATTATGATAAAGGATTGTAATTCATTCATCTGTAGGGAGAAACCAATCCCTGTGCTATTAAAGTCCCTCTGGGCCCAAATAGCAACCCCAACTGATAAACTTGAACGATATATAGATAAAAATAATTCAGACACCTTCTGATCTATCTAGGATTTTACAGAGCTGTCCAGACAAACCTGACTATAACCTTAGAGAGAAAAAAATAAAAAAACAGCCGAAGACTCTTCCACCACTATTACCCAACCTCTTTGGCCGCCCAAAGATTTTTATATCCAGGATCTCTGAAACCCAAGCAAATATTGTCATCATAAGCTCCATTTACGTAAAGTTGTCTACTTAAAACACAATATCCAATAAAGGTTCGAACCAGATGTCACATGGTAGTCTATGAAAGACACAGCAACATCTCATTATCCATCCTCATTGTACCGGTTCTCAAAATGCAAAAAATCAAGTTATTTCTAACACAATATTTACTGTTTTATATAATTAATGTGAGCTGTAAAGAAAAAATTCAGCATTTTCATTCCATTGTTGAAAGAGAAAGCAAAAGAGAATTAGGCTGAAATGATCCTATTAAAGTCCACCATTTTGTATTTGGTCGTTTAACTACTGGAACAAAATAAAATTGGTATTCCAATATCTAGAACCGGCCCTGATTACACGGATAAAATACTGTAAACAAATTTTAGATGGACAAGTGTAAAATAAATTTAAAATTCTCCTAAAGAATATATAGATTAACAGTATAATTCGTCGGTGACAAATAGAGGGAATTAGGATAATTTGTGATTATAGGAAATGAATGATAATCAGGAGGTGCGAGAAAGAGAGGGAAATAAGGGTGCCACATGAATCAAGAGAGTGCGGCATCGAGCGCTCTGATATAGCGGCGGTAATGGTTAGAAACTCTCTTGGAAATAATAGGTTATTATAGGCTGGTGTATGTGTGCTGACTAATAACATAGCCGAAGGGGTTTCTAGCCTAATAATATGTAATCATAGAGCAAAGATGAAGAGCTTTAGAATATGAATAAGACGTGCACGAGAGAAGCTAGCATAGTAGTCGCAATGAGTGGATATAGAAAGGATATGGAATGGAGAAGAGCTTTCTGTTCAGCGGGGCGTTTGGTGATTCATCAGCAACATAGAACAGCAACAAATCTCCGGGACTTGAGAGAAGAGATTCAAAGAGGAGATGAAACCCCATCTAGGCCAGCGAAGAGGGGTAAAAGAGAGAAAGAGATATCTGTAATCTGGATGGACTTTGGTATTTGTAACATGAATAATAACTTGACCATCTCGCTCACTTCCCCCACTTCTGGTTCTGGCATGCCCCTCTCACTCTGATACCGACACATACACACACCCACATTGCACGGCTCACTTTATATGTATTAGCATTTGAAAAGAAGCTTCAGACTAACCATTTCAGCATAAAAGGGGGCACTGCTGCAACTACGAGCTCGTTCATATTTACTATCGCCAAAAAATCCTTTTTGTCTTTTAACTTTTAGGCAACAATACAACGAGTCTTTTAGGTTTTCAAATGAATAATAATTCTGAATTATGGCTTTTCTTTAGCATCTG
>JAAEAF010004640.1:0-39153 GCA_011037195.1 Triatoma infestans | reverse complement strand
TAAAAACCACTTTTTTGGACTAAAGGGACCTCAAAACGATATTTCTGGTGAAAACTCGATATCGAAAATTAGCGACGATTACAATACTTCTTCTTACTAGGAGTAAGAGAAAGTAGAAAGAAGAAAAAGATTAAGTTAATTTTTGAATGATTTATAGATTATTTTGTTGTTTGATGATTTGTAGATAAAGCTATTATCTATCCATCTATCTATCTATATAAACAGATCACTTTTATTTTCGAAACATTTTTCAGGAAGAATTGATTTTTGTGGCTGCTGAGGAATCTGTGATGTTAAATTTCAAATTATGTAGATTTTGGCGGTCTCTTTTAGTTTCACTGTAATCAACTAATACTAATACCTGGCTTGGGGTACATGTACGCCCCACTAAATTTATGTTACGGTTAATTAAACGTATCCAAATTTAAAGAAAATTAAAAAATATTTTACAACAGATTTCTTTATAAAATTATAGGAGCAATAAGATATTCTGGTTGAACAAAAAATGTGATTCATTTAGCATGAATAGATTTTTGTTCTATTAACATCTATTTTTGTAATTTATTCCTAGGCACAACAACACATTAACATATAATTATTGCTTTATGTTTCACTTTTCCTTATCACATGGAAATTAGAACGGTAAAGAAATAAAAAGGTGGACTATTTTATAACGATGTAACCAAAAGTCTTTGTGTTTTCCACCCTAACAATTCAATAATGGTTTGTTTACTCACCTACTAAGCTTATTCCTCGAAAAACCGGCTATCTTTTTTCTACAACTTGAACCCATTGAGCCAACAGTTCGATGTCCTTCAGATATCTGGAGCTATCTTTGAAGGCAAAAAACTCCAGACACATCGTTTTCAATCAACCGTATTTGTAAATTTTTTTTACCAGATAAAAAGTGGACCATGGAGCGAAAGAGCTGGTAATCAGGGGGTGCCAAATCTGAGCTGTAAGCTGCATGAGAAAGCAACTCAAAATACAAATCTTCGATTATTGTGAACGTTAGATGTGATGTGGGGGCGGCTTTGAGTTGTCTAGTTGAGGGAGTACATTTTTTTCAATTAACTAAAGAGGGATATTTTGCAGTCAAAACGGAGTTTACACTTTCTAGCTCAGTAGAATAGAATTTCGGATAACGACCTTCAGGAACTAGCTCAAAATGAAAGACGCCCTCGTAGATCCACCATATGCACATCATCATTTGTTCTCAAATCTTTCTCTTCGAAAGATGGCACGGCTGGCCTGAGCTAATCAATTGTTTCTGTTTGTTCGTTGTCGAAATAAACCCACTTTTCATTGAAAATAATAATTCGCTCCGAACACCGCCCCCCCCCTCTTAACATACTCAAGATATTATATACTGTTAAATTTGAATTTAAATAAAATCTTTGAGCCGTTATAGAATTAATTCTGAAAAGCTCTCCAGATTTTCTGGGCTCATATTACGCGCACTTTTAGTTAATCGATTTTCTTCAAAATTTGAATTTAAGCTGTACTTAATGAAATTTAATATTATATAGGTTGCAGATCCATACATGAACACGTTCTTTACAGCAGGGTTTCTCAACCTTTTTCCAACCGTAGCCCGCTTTTGCCCTTATTCTTTACTGGGACCACCTTGTCATACAGCAGGGCCGTTCACTCAAGCGGTAGCTTCTGGAGTAGCTTTCACATGCTTCTGCACAAGCTTCCGCCCAGCTTGTTCCTAAGGACTTCTTCCTGTCCTACAGGAAATATAGGTAGTTAATGTTATTGAAAATGTGGGTGGGTCCGCAATGCTGGATAACACCAGGTATTTTATCCGTCGTAGCATGCATATTGATTTGGTTCCTGACCGGTTTCGGATTTTCAGCCATCGTTAAGAGCAAATTCACCAAGTTCGTGTAGAGAGTTCACTTCAACGTAATGTTTCTGTTACACTCACACTTGTTGGTTGTATAAATGTGGGGAGGTTATAAACTTATGTCATAACAAATGCGAGTGTAACAGAAACATTACGTTGAACTGAACTCTCTACCCGTACTTGGTGAATCTGTTTTGACGATGGATGAAAATCCGAAACCGGTCAGGAACAAAATCAATATGCATGCTACGACGGATAAAATACCTGAAGTAATATTTTGAACTGACCACATTTTACTTAAAATCTTCAAAAAAGTATTTTTTATTAATTAGATCCTTGTGACTGATGACTAGAAACGAAGTTTTTTTTAAAATCCGGTTCTATTGAAGTGAGTGGTAAGTCTCAAATCCCTACTGTCAATTATATTCAAGCGATTCCGTGATTTTAATTTGAAACTAGGAGCGCTTACCGGTATTCTCACTAAGCGCAAATTTTAAGAGTATTTGCATGACAGCAGAATTCTGTAGAAAATGCTGGAAAAGCTTCATAGCACATTGATGGCTGCGTTATTTCGAAATTCTTGCATTATATGTTAATGTTTTTCTGTCAGGTGCGCCTCTGTTGTGACTCAGTAGCAAATACTCTAAGCATCACTTTGCTTTTTTCTATGGAACCATAGTATCATGCCATGCCCTCCCAATTACGTGGTTTTCACCATATGGTTCCCGGTTGAAAGTTGCTGCTTTCGAAGAAATGGTAACATTGCGGCTTCCACAGACAAATTTTTCAAATAAAAGTGTTCTTACTAAGTGAAGTTTGAGGAAAATCGCTGCAGCCATATTCGAGACAACGCGAAGAAAAATTAAAAAATAAATTCATTCAGTAAAGTCGTATTCCGGATTTTTACCTTAAACCTTCCTGTCGGATGCGGTGAAGGGAAACGAAATATCCAGGTTGAACTTCATGCGTTTTTTTGTTTTGTTTTTGAGATTCACGCACGCACCCTGACACAGACATAAAACGACCATTTTCAAAAAAAAAAAAAAAATTATTTACATTTTATGGAACTGTTTGTATATTTTTAAGGAAAACTTGTTTTTATACAACTTCTTATTGAAGATTTATACAACTGTTCTAGAAGGAACAATAAGTAACTGTGATGTAAGAACAAAATTTTAATAGCGTCCTAGTCATCCATCTCTGAGGATTAGAAAGAAATGTTTTATACGATAAATGGCTGTAGAGGTTTAGGATAGGAGTTTTTTTTAATGAGATTTGGCATGCTCAGAAATGTATGGTATGTTGAGGGGTTTGTAAATAGTTAGATTACTGACCTAAAAGGATGCATTTATGGATATGGCAAAGGATCTTATATTTTAGAATCTGTATATTGTTAATATTATATCGTTTAGCAGTTCCAAGTTCAATTCTGTAGCCCATATAGGTGCCAAAAGAGATAGTGTTGTGGTTGGTTCTGCAGAGCTGGAAAGCATCAGAGATAGTTTATTGCAAAGTTGTATTTGAGGGTTGGTCTAGCCTAGTCCCTCTTTAGGAGTTTGTATTTTTAAGACAACCACGGAAAACGGTAATTTCCAAAATTTAACTTGTTGCAGTACTTCCTCTTAAGGAATTAGAAAAAGCAATGAAATACATTAAAGTCTGTTTTTTTTTTTTTTATCCATCGTAGCATGCATATTTATATAGTTCCTGACCAGTTTTGGATTTTCATCCATCTTCAGAACAATTCACCAACTTCGTGTAGAGACTTCACTTCAACGTAATGTTTGTGTTACACTCACACAAAAAACAAGTCTGGTTGAAAACAATAGTGAATTTGCTCTGACGATGGATGAAAATCCGAAACCGGACAATAACAATATAAATATGCATGCTACGATGGATAAAATAACCAGATGTTATCCTTTGCGGAACCATTCACATGTTCAAAAATACATTGAAGTATTATCATTTAAAATATGTTGCCAACTTTTCTTGTTTATATTTATATATGCCGTCACGAAAGAATGAAGACTTCCAGCAATAGTATCATTCTATAAAAAAAAAAAAAAATCGCAAAAAAGTAAAAAATCCAACTAGTAAAAGTGGTACTTCGGTGAGGAATTTTGACAGATAACGTGTGTAGATCCAACGGTGATACTAACGGAATATAAGTTACAAATTTCTAGGTTTTTCGTTTTTGGGACATGCTGTTCAACATAAATACATACCACAGCCAACACCACACAGACCATTTGCTAAAAACCTTTTTTGGATCAGGGACCTCAAACGGGTATTCCGGTGAAAACCACATCGATAAATTTGCCACGATTAACATACTTCCTCTTACTAGGAGTAAGAGAAAGTAAAAAAAAGAACTACAGACTTCAAGCAGAGTAAAATTGGGTGAAGAATAGCTGGGAGAGATTTTGTTAGAACGAACAGAAGATTTGGGGAGGGGGGATAATGGAAGTAGTTTTGAATTGTTTTTCTGGACAGCATGGTATTTTAAACAGTTTTAGGAAGAGATTTATTGTTATTTGTGTGAGCTTAAAAAAAAAAAAAAAACGACCCAATTAACATATACATATTGGGTTATGGAACCTACAAAAAGGAAAAGAAGAATGGAAAAATAGTTATTTGAATCTTAAAACAAGTTTTTCTTTTATAACAGTATGTAAACATAACAAAAACATCAAGATGATGACACAAATTATCGTACATGGCTGTCACAGCTGTTAAGGGAACTTTTTTCTTCTTTTTTTAAAGTTGAACACACTGGGTGTTGATAGTTGATATCCTTATTAAAAAAAAAAAAATTAGAAAAAAGTGGCAAAGGTCAGCTTAAAAAAAATATATATGTTGACCATTTTGGTCAGTAATAGAAAAAAATTAAAAATAAATACGAGCTTTACTAAACAGAATAAAATGTCTAGAATGATATTTTCATATAATACCATTTCTAATATACTATCTCACAAAACTACTAATCTTTTTAAGAACTTTTTTGTGAGTTGAGATACTAAGTGCTAAGTCTATAGTACTTCAATGTTTACATAAAGTCTATAGCCTTTAGGGCTTGTGTTAAACTTATGACATACGCACATACACACACACTTATTGTTTTTTTTTTCTTTTTGTAGACATATATTTATGTTAAATTATGTACTTCACTTCTCTGTCCTTCACATAAACACCCAAGCCTCGTTCTCTCTCAGTTACACACATTCCCAGAGAGTTTGCTGCTTAACTTGCATGTTACAAGTGCATCATTGTAAAAAAAAAAAAAAAAAAAAACCAGTTTAGTAAAAGCGCACTTCCGGTTTACTAATTTTTTTTTCTTCATAACTCGGAATTTCAGGCATCTATTTATTTCTAATTAATTTTGTTTGGATGATCAAATTGTACAATCAACTATGATAACAATAGGAAGCTGTAACCCCTCCCCTCCCCTAAAAGTGCCCCATAAAGGAATTTTCCCAGAGAAATGTTTCAAATAAAAGTTGTAGTTCTTTGTATGTGTGGTTGATGTTTGAAGTTTAAAGAAAATCGTCGGAGCCATTTTTGAGAAAATCGCAAAAAAGTAAAAAACCCAACTAGTAAAGTGGTACTTCCGGTTTGAGGAATTTTGACAGATAACGTAGTGTCAGATCCCATAGTGATACCTAAACGGAATATCAAGTTTCAACTTTCTACGGTTTTTCGTTTTTGAGCTATGCTGTTCACATGCACACACACACGGACACACACACACAGACCATTTGCTAAAAATCACTTTTTGGGACTCAGGGGACCTCAAACCGGATATTTCCGGTGAAAACTCGATATCGAAAAGTTGACACGATACCAAACTCCTCTTACTAGGAAGTAAGAGAAATAATAAACGCACTTCCGGGGTATCGTTTTTTTCTATTAACTCGAAATTTCAACAAATATGTAATTTTAATTACATTATTTTAGATGTTAGAATGTACTATAAACTGAAATAGAACCTGTTAGTTGAAAAACCTAAACCCCACCCTTTCCTCATAACTGCTCTTAAATGAATTTTCCCAGAGAATGGTACAAATAAAAGTTGTAGCTGTTAGTATGTGGAGTTGATATACGAAGTTTAAAGAAAATCGTTGGAGCCATTTTTGTGAAAATCGCAAAAACGTAAAAAAAAAAAACTAGTAAAGTGGTACTTCCGGTTGAGGAATTTTGACAGATGACTCACTGTCGGATCCCATGCTGATACCTAAACGGAATATCAAGTTTGAATTTTCTACGATTTTTCGTTTTTCAGCTATGCTGTTCACATACACACACACACAGACCATTTGCTAAAAACCACTTTTTTGGACTCAAGGGACCTCAAAAGGGATATTTCCGGTGAAAACTCAATATCGAAAGTTTGACACGATTACAATACTTCCTCTTACTAGGTGTAAGAGAAAATAAAAAGTGTCATGAGAATAAGGAAAAATAAAATATTGTGAAACGATAAAAAAAAATTAGAAACTTATGTTTGTTTATCATGTAGTCCAACTTGAGCTGTTTGAAAATGAGAAAGCAAAAATTATCTAAAAACTGAGAAAGAATATTTATTATCAATAAAAATAATCCATTTAAGAGAGCTAATTTTAATTGCTCTTATTTTTGCTTTCTCTTAAAACTGGGTTTTTCCACAGAAAATACAGTCCCTTCCTCAAATGAAAACAGTTTTTTTACAATAAATAGATCTGTGTGTGAAATGTAATATAAAACACTTAAACGATTGTTTCTTGTAGCAATTTCCTTTAAAATTGTAATGTTTTAAGAACGTTTAGTTGGGGTGGCACTAAATAAAAAAAAAATAAATGCTTCCCTCCAGTGACATTTCAATGTAATATATCCAATGGTTCCCCTACCTCCTATATAGTTAAAAAGATCAGCAATACATTTAATAATTATCTACATATTAAAGAAACTGCTGTTAGAATTTTGAAACTTTGCAGTAAGAAGAAGTGTACGCAGTCAATGGTATTTTGGCAAAAATTTTATTACTTTAAACTGAAATTTTGCTGTTAAATGAGTCAAAAATCCATTAATATATCCAAAATCCAATTACTATTCATTTTTGTGTTTATTTTGTTTAAAAATATTTACAGAAACCAATTACTCCATTTATTTTTGAATGACATAAGATAAGGGTTTCACATTTCTATTGTCAAACAAAACGGCCATAAAAAAACCGCAATATCCCTTACAAGATATGACGAAATATGACTAAATGTCCTTGACGTCATTAGACCCGCTCTTATCACATGAAATGCGAAAGAGACGACTTCTTAAAAAAATGTTGCTCATTATAATTCGTCTATTTTTAGGTATGTTTTTTGTTTTTTTTTAAATTTTATTTATAATTAGTCTACCCATTTTGCTAGAAAACAGAATTGATAATGAAAATTTGGCGTTTAATTCAGTAAAATATGAGTCATTTGAGTAAAATATGAGTGGCTTACTAGATAGATTTTATTTAAACAAAAAAAAATCACCAAGGTAACGTATTTGAGAACGATAGAGATTACTCAGAAAAAGTTAAGTCTACATTATAACAAGGGTTCCAAGGATACTTTCCATAGTTATCTACTTATATCTACAGCTTATCTATTTAAATAAAAAATAAATAAATAAACGGACAAAAAGTCGGTCTATCTCACAGAATTGTCTTTTATATATCCGTTTCGAAACATTAGCCTATCCTATCTGTAGAAAAACTAAAGTGTATAAAAAAATTCAAATAAAGCAAAACGGAAGTTCCGAAAAGGATTAAATCATCAATAATTTGAAATTTACTTCTTTCACAAAGAAAGTTATAATAAATAATTGCCAGAACTTTACGTATAATTCATTCGGATCAAATATCAGCTATATTGTCAACGAATTTTCAATCAAATACCACAAACAGGAAATAAATAGACCTCTGATGTTTAATTAATTTTTTTTTTTTTAATATACCTCCCAGTTATTCGTGATTTTTACAAAAATTAGTAATATATGATTTTTTTTTCTATTAATATTTATTTACATCTTTTTGTTCCGAGTAAAATTTGAGTGTGCATATGGCACATATAATTGTATGTCATTGTACTTTCCTTAAAAATAAATCTATTGATATTTCATAAGAAATGCTATTTAAAGAAATACATGGTGAAAAAGTTACAAATTTAAAAATGTAATTTTACAAATTTTGTAGTTATAATTTGCAAGAAAAGAAATTTCTTATAAAGAGTGTGGCGTATATCATAATACTTGAAGATCTTTTGTCGTTTAGGATGAACATTTGTAATGTTGTATAGTCCAAGTGTGAAGTAATAAGAGTGGGGGACCTACGAGTACTTATACTTCTCCGGCTTAGCGTCATTGAAATTGCTTCAAAGAAAACTTGGCCTAAAGTATTTATCGTTAATAATACAAACAGCTTTTAATATGAAAATTTTCAATTTATTGAAACAAAAAAGTAATTACTCGTAATTACTCACGAATATAATAATTAAAATGATTTTTAACTATGATTCACTACTAATTAAAGGAAGACATTATTTATAATTATTGAAATTTCCTACTTTCTACCTTCAATAAAATTGTACCTTAAAAATTATGGTCAACATAAATTAAAATAATAAAGGTAGATAATTATTTTTGAAATAACTATCGAAGGATAAGAAATATCTAGAAATAAAAAAAAAATAAATAAAAAGGATAAAGTAAAGGACAAAAAAATTTTTTTTATTTTAAACGAACACGTCAAAGTTGAAAATAATTTGCTGGTGAAATTTCATTGGTGGAAACCAATACCGATAATCAACAAAATTATTGTTTTATCTCTATGGCTGATTGGTGTGTGTGTACTGCCATTGTTAGCTTTATATATATATATATAATTCCAATAAAAGACAAATATTTGAATTTAGAACACATTCTAATTTTTTTTATAATAAATTTTTAGACCGGTTTCAATAAATAACATTTGAGATACAGTGAATTCAAATAAATTTTCGTTAAATTATTGAGAAAATATAAAAAAAAAAAATGAAGAAATTCTGGAAAATAGGGGACTGTTTTTTATTGTTCCTTTGTTTTTTTGAAGACTAGTTTGCCAGAGGAAAAAATAATTATAACAAACGATAAATGGATACTAAAATTTGAATGATAAAACACTAAAAATGAACAGAAATTTAAAAAAAATAAAATAAAATGAGAAAGGAACTTGTTATATTTACATAAAAAAGCACACACCATGCACAAACGATTTTATGGGCAAAAAGGTTAGCATCAGTTAAAATGAGTAAAAAAAAAAAAAAAAAAAAAAAGGAGGGTATTTGATTAATAGAAAAAAATTAAATAAAAAATAATAAAAAAAACAACTAAAAATACATACCTCAAGTATATAATAAATTGGCGGATATATAAGTTCTTCCGGTATCGCTGACCTTACCACCTGACTACTTGTTGAAGACTGAAAAGAAATTCCCCGAGCTATATCCAAAAGAGTGGGGGGGGCAAAAAAAAAAAATGAACAAAAAAAAAAGAGAGAGAGAATAAAACAAAAACAAATAAAGTAGGGGGAAACTTTACTTCTCCCACTAAACTAAAATCGGCGCAATGGCGTATAATGGTTGGAAGTGGGAAAATGCGTGCAGTTTAATTTTTATTTATTTTTTTTGTTTTTGTTTTAATGGGAAATATATTTCACTCATTTTCTGATCTTAATTTTTTTTTTTTTGAAGGGTCTAAATTTGTCACTAAATTCTGAAAGACCTGAATTAAAAATTCATTAATTTTATTCATGGCTGTTTACATTTACAATTCATATTTTAAACAGAAACGATCATGTAGAATTATCTTATAAATACAAAATAAACAGAAAAAAAGGAAAGAAAACTAAACATATCTACACAAGAAGTTGACGAATTAAAATGACATAAAATTGATGTAAAACTTTTCACACGTGCACAATTTTATTATTAAGTGCACTTTTAATTTGAGCTTTAAAGAAAATAAGAACATTGAAATTATTCGCCTCAATTTTATAGTTTCGTATTTAGGAGATCCACTAGTCCAACAAAAAATATAAGAAAACAATTTTAATAATACAAACTAAAACTGAATAAATACGGATAAATGTATTTTCGTACTATGTGATATTGAATTTAGGCATATTAAGGATTCTTTTTTATCTATTATACCTTGTGTAACGAAATTAAAAAAAAAAAAAAGCGTTGGAGATATTTTCGAGGAAATATCTCGAAAAAACTAAATTTTAGTAAAGTCGCACTTCCGGTTAATAGAATTTGCACGAAACTTTCGTGTCAGATGCGACGATGAACGAAATATACCAAATATGTATGAGCTTCCTACAAGTTTACCTTCTTTGTTTTTGTCTAAAAACTTTATGTTTGTCTCTATTCTTTGTCAAATTTTCCTGGAGACCATGGCCCATTAGGCTCTCCTCTATTACATCCTACCAAGTTCTACGAAGACTTGGTCGGTTCCTTCTTCCCGCAATTTGCCAATCGTAGACGCCTCTTTTGGTAACCTTTCCTGTGACATACTTTTTAGGTGTCCGAACCATATAAGTTTTCTTTTTTTTTTCTATTTCTTTAATAAATTCTTCTTTAATTCTATCACTTCCCTAATCTGAGAGTTCCTAATCCTTCCTGGAAGTTCTTATTACCCGTCTCCAGAAGTCCATTTCGGTTGCCAGAAGTTTTTATTGCGGCCTTTCTTGTTTCGGCAGGATGTTCCTGCTCCACAAGACAAAGTTTAGCATAGAGATTGACTTTTTCATATATAGACATATGGACATAAGATGATGGAAGTTGAGATGATGATTTTATTACTTAAGAATAAACGTCCCTACATTAGTAGGAAAATACCAAAATCTACGCTAACCAAACCCTTCTGGACCCAAACAACATTCCCCAAAGAAAACCATAGTGTAAAACAATTCGGATTTGAATCAAAGTACCAATTCTGGAACGATTCACCTATAATTCAACACTATTCGTACAAACTGGACAGTTAAACAATTTAAAGAGAAACAGCCAGTGCTGTAAGAAATCCAGAAGATGTTACAGAAAAGTCCGTGAAGGACAGAGCATTATCTATCTATCTCCTTGCTGGACACCCTATTAGCATTTTGGACTGCTGGTAACCCATAGATCATCCATAAGACTGAGTACTGCAAAGCGCTGCCTGCAAGCTCTACAGAAATCTACTGGTTCGAATATTAATGAAAGGATGAGAATTACCTAATTTGGCATATATTATCATCTACCTTCCCATTTTCTAACAAAATCCCACATGACCCATCGGTAAGTATTCAGCCTTCGTGAATATTCTAACATCTGCTTTGAAATAATAGGATCACAATAATTTGGTACCTTTCAAGTAGATACAAAGTCTTTTCGCATGAATCCCCTGAGCATTTTATTACATAATTCACATGAGTTTGTAATTAAACTGAAAAGATAACATTTGGCGAAATTTAATGAATTTATCATAATACATTGCACTCTATGTTCTCAACTTTTCAATACAATATTTAACAGGAAAAACTTTAAATATATATATTTTTTTTAAATATCTTTTTTTAGAGTTTTTTTTCAAAAGTGGAACGAGATAACGATGGTGAAATTTTTTAAAGTAGTACAAATAGTTATCAATATAAGCTCCCATTAAGTTTCTGAATACAGTTTTCATTATTTATATATTTATCAAATTATTAAGATATTTTACCAATTTTGTATTTCTGAAAATTTGCAATAATATATATTATGCATTATATATATATATATTTTTAGAAGTTTCAGCACATTATTATTATTATTATTATTATTATTATTATTATTATTATTATTATTATTATTATTATCCAAAAGGGGGAAGGGCCAAACGCTGCGCTATCCAAAGCCTCTGTGACCCCATATAGCTACCCCAAAAAAGAATAAAACTGCCGAGTCTAAAACAAAAGTCCGTACCTGGGTTTTACCACAGTCCGAGTAAATCGGACCATAACCTTAGAAGAAGGCCATGGCCCAAGCTCTTCCTGTTTCGATCAAACATCCTAAACCTAAAATTTCCTTACAACCCAAGTAATCTATCATAAGATGGATGGATGTTTTTTTCTCTGTCCCAAAGTATCCATAGAAGTCATTCAAATTCAGTAAAAAAAAATCCGCGTTTCAAGGAAATTTATCAAAAAAATTACTAATTCAAATTGTTGTAAGAGACACCCGTCTGAAGTGTTCCAACCAGATTTTTTTTTTTTTTTTACTTTTAACACTTAATTTTTGTGTTAGATCTTGAGTGGATCACTTCAGATCATCGCTTGGTGATGTTATGCATTAATCACAGAATATTATATAATTCTATAATTAAAAAACCACACTCAGAGTTCCTTATCTATAACCAATAATGCACCATTACAATAGGCATTGTATTAGGAATTAAAGAAAGTAATCCTATGTAAAGGCCATCAATGTTACGATGTGATTGGCTACAAACACGTCAAAGCAACTTGATCGAAACAATTGAACAAAAAAAAAATAAATAATTAAATCTAGGGGGGGGAAAGAATCACACAATTTTATCTTAATAAAATAGTTACAAATGTCCTTTAAAATTGAAATTCAACTGACTTCAATATTATAAGAATAGAAGAGAGAACCAAAACTGATTAATAACAATTGAAAGAAACGTGACCCCTTCCAGCTTCCTGACAATCCCCCCGCCTCCTTTTAATTTCGAAAAAATTGTTTTAAACAAAAATTGTAGGTCCAGTTATGTGTAAAAAAAAAAAAAGCACTTCCGGTCAACCTTTTTCTACAAATTTAGAATTTTGGAAATATATTTATTCTTATTAATATCATAAATACGGAAATGGCACTTTATAGGAAAGTCGTAACATCATCCACAGCAGATTATCACCCTAAAAGTAAAAGGTCCCAGACAAAAAATATTCCAAAGGTTTTAACCTTTAAAAAAAAAAAAAAAAAAAAAAAAAAAAAAAAAAAAAAAAAACTATTCAATACAATGGTACTTCCGGTTAAGCGATTTTTGACCAAGCTTGACCGATTTTTTTTCAGCTGACCTCCTTCCCACACAGTTACAGACCAATTCCAAAAAAATTAATTTTTTTTTTTTTTATTCACAGGGGAACACAAAACGTGTCATTTTCTGTGAAAACTTGATAGTGACAATTTGACGCGATCACTATTATTTCCTCTTGTAGTAAGTGGAAGCTACGAGCGGTAAGAGGAAGTAATAATCTGATGTAAAATATTCCATACTATATTCTTTTATTGTAATTATTACAATACTAATGGAGACATTTTTTTCAAACAAGATTTATTAAACGTCATTTGCTGACTCTTTATAATATTATTCTTTGTAGACTATCACAGAGAATAAAAAAAAAAAAATTACAAAAGAATAAGGAATTTTAGGCATATTGGATGTGAGCCTACATAAAAGCATCCAAAATCAATTTTATTGTTTATTTATCAGAAAAATATTACAAATAAATGTGATATAAAGAATATAGTTTTAGTTATTTTCGATAAAAATCCTCCTCCCCCTCCCAAATAGGAAATATATGCAGAAAAAGCAGCTACTCGATTTAGGACGTGAATTAAATTTCTTAAATCTTGACACGAGTAACAGTGTAAACTGTTCTTGGAATTTCTAAAAATGGAGTGTTGCAAATTTCGTAAAAAAGAATAATAAAGAAGTTATATTTAAAACAAATACATACCAAAATTAAATACTTGCAGGAAAGATGGATAGATATATCACTATGTTAAACTCGAATATAAGACAAACTGAACACTGACTGCTGACAAGAAATTCTCTTATTGTAAGAGTAAGAGAGATAGAGTGAGTGCAAGAGAGGGAAAAAGACCTATGAGTGGGGATGTTTTCACACACCATCATCCTTAATAAAATGAAAAAAAGTCGAAATATATATTTATATATAAATATATATATACACTCACCGGCAAAAAATTCCGGCCACTTAAAAAATTACATTTAATAAATAATATAATATTGTTTGGTCTGTTTTGCACCAGTCATTTTGTTTTGGCAATTAATAGTTTACATTTTTAGAATAAATTGGACTTTGTACACTTGTGGTATTAAAAAAATTAAATAAATAAAAAAATTTTTACCAGTTTGTGTTCATTTATTATCAATTTTTTTCCATTTTTATTCAGTTCGAATTGATTTTTATTTGCTTCAACTTCGCTTTAGCTTGTCCCTTAATAAGAAAATTAAAGTTAAAAATTTGAATTTCAAAATGCCCCTTGGTGCTGAGGATGTCGCACGTGCAGTAGCACTTATTGATGACGGCCGCTCCATCAGATATGCAGCCACTGCTATTGGTGTTCACTACCAAACTCTAAAAGATGGAGTGCAGCAATACTGAGATCACTCACCCTAACACATTCACACTCAAGAAACTTGGGGCGTCCAAGGGCCACTAAACTGCGGGACGACCGTCTATTGACACTGACAGTTTTACGAAATCGTCAACTGATAACTATTAAAATAGTTAAAATAGTTCATTGCCTTCTTTGGGAGACTGAATGAGTAAGGTTTAATGTCTTTTCGCCCCACAAGAGGGTCAAAACAAACCAGGGAGCACCGACTTTCTCGCCTTGAGTTTGCTCGGCAATACACCAACTGATCTGTCAAGCAGTGGGCAAGTATATTGTTTATTGACGAGCCCCGATTTGCCTTAAGGGCTCCAGACGGCCGTGAACGAGTGTGCAGGAGAAGAGGTGAGAGATTTGCCCGATGCAATTTTCTCCTCAGTAAGCCTTTCAAACGAGGCTCTCTGATGGTTTGGACCGGTACCAGTTTACAAAGTTGTACGGAGTTAGTGATCTTTCGAGGAGGTTCCATGACTGCTGCTCGGTATTTGGCGGATAAAGTGCAGGTACATGTGGTCCTATCATGCTGGAGTTAGGTGAGGAGCTTGTGATAATGCATGATCTCGCTCGTACGTATAAGACAACATAGTGCAGACCTTTCTTAATAACCATAATACTGACTTCCTAAACTAGCCTGCCCGTTAAAAGGAAATTTCCCGCTTGATTCAGAGCATGCAGAGATGCCTAGAAGCTGTGATAAAGACAAGAGAAGATAATAATCGGTATTAGCACTACCCCACTAAAAAATAATGTAAAATTAAAAAAAAAAAAAACAGGTAAATAAAAAATCAGTGGCAATGAGAAGGCTCCGGGCGCAAATGATCATAGATATTGACGCGCCTTAAATTAAAACAAACAAAAATGCAATAAATAAAATAAACTATAATACCATAGGATATTAACTTACATACGATAAAGTTCATGCAATTTTAATATTTATAGTAATTTTGATAAGTTACACAGCTATTTGAGCTGTTTTAAGGAAAATCTGAAAAACTAGGATGTTTATTGAGTCCAAAATATAACTTCCGTTTGATGAGTTGAAAATTTAAATGGTTGATGGTGAATGGCTACAAATTCAAATCCTATACCAAAAGAATCTATTCTGGTATCCTTGGGTATCAGTTTCTTGTATATATAATACTGTCCTCTGTTAAGTTTACAAAGTGTGTGAGAGAAGTCAGGAGGGTGTATGCGTCTGGGTGTGTGGTGAGCTAGTATTTACTTTTGGGTATACTAAACCTAAATAGATGCAAACATCAACTGCGTCTGCATAACTTACTTATATGTATTGCATGAGTCTTGTGGATGGGTGGGTAACCAGTGTAACTGGGTGGGTTTCCTGCAGGAACGTCAATAACCTGAAGAAATGGCTAACCAATTTCCACCAATGGGGTAGAAGAAAAAAAAATCACTAGAAGTTCAAACATGGAATTTAGCTTTAGAGATATCATTAGAGAAAGTTTACTTAATGGTTATTTTCAATTTTTCGCGATTTTTTTGAAAACTGTCACAATTAAGTTTCTTCTAAATGTGTTTTTACCGATATATACATATTTTCGTCTCAACTAGATGCGAGCGACCTCATATAAAGTACACCATAGATAAAGTTAAGTGTTCACTTAGTAATGCTCACAATTATGTATCTTCTCAACGAGGTTGTGATAAAGAGCAAGAAGACTAATGTACAATGCCCGGCCTGGAAATATTTCGTCAACACTCATCAAAATTTCCAATAGATAATGTAGAGAGGAAAATGGAGTGTCTATTTACTCAGAGATCTCAACCTTCCAGCGGATATCCAAATATCTGTGGAAAGTGTTAATTTGTAAAATATCTAATATTTAATTAATACAAATTTAAAGTATACAAAAAGTTTACAATACTAATTGAAGACCCAAACATCTATTCTGTATCTTATATAATTAAATGGTTTGATAATTTGAGGAAAAAATGTATTTCAAATTATAAAATATAGATTAACCAGATATTTTACTATTTTACTTATTTTTTTCTATAGTTTTTCGACATTTTTCGAAAATTGAAACCGGATGTACTATTTTACTTTATTTTCCATAGTTTTTCGACATATTACGAAAACTGATTAACCGGATGTAGTATTTTACTTTTTTCCATAGTTTTTTGAAAACTGATTAACCGGATGTACTATTTTACTTTATTTTCCATAGTTTTTAGACATTTTACGAAAACTGATTAACCGGATGTAGTATTTTACTTTTTTCCATAGTTTTTTGAAAACTGATTAACCGGATGTACTATTTTACTTTATTTTCCATAGTTTTTAGACATTTTACGAAAACTGATTAACAGGATGTAGTATTTTACTTTTTTCCATAGTTTTTTGAAAACTGATTAACCGGATGTACTATTTTACTTTATTTTCCATAGTTTTTAGACATTTTACGAAAACTGATTAACCGGATGTAGTATTTTACTTTTTTCTATAGTTTTTCGACATTTTTCGAAAATTGAAACCGGATGTACTATTTTACTTTATTTTCCATAGTTTTTCGACATTTTTCGAAAATTGATTAACCGGATGTACTATTTTTACTCTTTTTTTTCCATGGTTTGTCAACATTTTTCAAAAACTGATTAACCGGGTGTACTATTTTACTTTTTCTCCCCATAGTTTTTCGACATTTTCGAAAATTGATTAACCGGATGTACTATTTTACTTTATTTTCCATAGTTTTTCGATATTTTAACAAAACTGATTAACCGGACGTAGTATTTTACTTTTTTCTATAGTTTTTCGACATTTTTCGAAAATTGATTAACCGGATGTACTATTTTTACTTTTTCACTTTAGTTTTTCGACATTTTTCGAGAAAATAGTGCTCCACTTTTTTTAAATAACATGATATACGTGTACTATCTATACCTACACACAAGTGTATATGTGGATTCCAAATACGTAATCAATTTTTTTTTTTTTTTTTACTGCAGAAATAAGAGATTTGGAAACGCACTTTCTAATTTCAAATTGGACTACGAATTTTTAAAGCAGATTTTTTTCCATGAAAAAATGGTTATTGAACGAGTCAAATCCGGATTTTTATTCCAGTTTTAAAATCAAATAAGTCCAAAACATATTCATATTAGTTGTGCAACTTGGAGACCCGTCATTAAATAAGCACAATCATACCTCCTTTTTTTTTTTTGCCCAGCTTTCATTGACTGCACTCATTATAGAATCAGAATCATCTTTGCAGGATTCACAAAATTCTTTCTATAATTTCTTCTATAGAGTGAGTGGTATCTATAGAAGTTGCCAAAAACTTACTAATTATTATATATATATATTTTCTTCAGAAAAATTAATTTTAGGACATTTTGGGGGAACGTGACTTTATATTTACCTGAAGGTGAGCTACATTTATTACATTTATACCCTCCTAGGAATACTAGGAAAGCTGGCCAAATGTTTTTTCAACATTTTTGTTATACAATATATTGGTGGGGAAATTAACAAAATGAAAAACTAACTAATGTTATATTATGTTTGAGTTTGTATTAGCGATTATAGTTATCTGTTCTGTTTATATATTAATAGATAATATTGGAACTCACTTATTATCTTACTGATAATTTGTCCTACAACACCTGTTTTTTATATACATACTGGTTATGGACTATATTTTATATAAATACGAGTATTATAAAACAGATGGTAATAATTTTTTCCTCTCTGATTTTATGAACTTTACTAGTTAATTGTAAAAACAAGGATCAGATAAACTTTACCATATCATAATAGCAACACAGAGAAAATAACAAATAATAGAAACGATCGGAATATTTTCATGTTCCAACATTAAAAAAAAAAAGAATTTATCCAGCCACAAGGTTTATAACACTTGGACCGGATGTTTTGGAGAGGAAAAAAGAAATGGCAGGAAATAAAGACGAAGCAATAGTAAGCAGATTTTTTTGCATTTTTTTTTTTTTTTTGTGAAGCACCGATCATGGATGAAGTAAACAGGAAACTAAAAAAAATTTTTACTTTGATCAGACTAATCTTTGTCACCATTGTTCAATAAATAACTAAATATTTTGTCTTATAGATTAATAATTAGAGAGAAGGATGTATTGTGATCGTAAACCAAATTTTCAGAAGATTTGAATTTTCATCGGAAATTATACATAGCGGCAACTTAGTTGTGATAGCTGTGGGCGGAGTTAAATGACCGTCACAGCAATTAGAAAACTGTGGGTAATGGGCGGAGCTTAACAGCCATTTAGGTGCCACAACTAAGTTGTCGATATATATACATGTGTTTTGAGATCTACTGAGTAGGTACCAAAAAAAAAATTGGACCTGGCAGTCAATGAGAGGGTTAAGGGCAAACCTTCATTCGAGTATACTTATAGAAAAGTTAAGGACAGTTCAATTTGTATTGGCAGTTACTCTTTTGAAAGATAAAACGAGTTTGTCTACCTCGGCTCACTAGTTACATCTGACGATGAAGTTTGCTGTGAAATAAAAAGGAAAACAATAGTATCCAATTTTGGTACTATTAGGGCTGGCAGCAGTCATTTAAGACGCCGCATAATATCAAGAAAGACTAATTTACTCCAACACGGCTACAACGATTTTCTTTAAACTTGGTATGCTAATCACACTGCTATAAACATATCACATTTTTATTTGAAACATTTTTCTAAAAGAAATAGATTTTAGACAGTTGTAAGGGAAATTGTGACATTAAAGTTCCAATGTTACAAGCATTTTTTTCAGTGTTATGGGTGCACTCTACTGGGCTACAATATAAATACTTCTCCACCTGCCAAGGTTAGTAGTTGATAGCTTACTTATCACCCCAACTCAATATTTATGTTAGAACAAATAAATAAAATATTTTAGTTTCAAGAAAATCATTTTATATAATAATAATAATAATAATAAATAGATTTATTTCATAAAATTATATACAAAATTGTATACATTATTTACGAAAAATAGAGAGCAGCTAGTGAAATAGAATTCTCCACTAAATGGCAAAAGACAGTAGATTTAACTTGTTATATTATTGAGGGGAAAAATGTATAAAAAAAATCTCTAACCTAAAAGCACATGTTATATTTATATATACTAATTAAATTACAAAAACAGTGTATCTACTAATCTTTTATACTTATATTGTCTATTGTCATAGTGTCCTTCCTATATTTATATAAAGGTGATTCTCAGAGTTAGCTGTGGTTTCAAAGAACTTTTTACAGGTTTTTACTGGTGTATTGTAACAATGATTTATATTGGGGGCTAAATTAAATATGTTAATTAATAATTAATTATAATAATTCATATTTGAAATCTTCTCTAAAGGGATCTCGTGAGGTCTGTGTTTATACAGAATTTGGAGGATGAAACTCAACTAAATATATAGATCCAAAATATATATAATTAAAATAAAAAGTATATGTCAAAAATTAATAAATACATACTGAGATACAACAACGTAAGTGTCATGTCATTTAGGAGAAACTGCTTTTTATAAAACTACATATTTTACATATGTTCTGTTTTGAAGAAGGGTTTCTTGGGGTACTTCCACCACTCACTACTGTAACATGGCTTTTTCTAATGACAAACTTCACCTTTTTGACTTCACAAATTTTGAACTGACCCCCTTCCCTAAAAGGGTCCACCTTATCTATTCTACCTCCACCCCGGGTAGAAAGTGAGAAGAAGAAAATTTCCTTTGTCCTAAATAAATGTAATGATAGGGATAGGCCAGGTATCTCTGACTCAACTAACTGTTTCTTTTGTGCCTTCCAACCTTCAAAAAAACCCAAATTTATAAATATATGCATCGGAAAAATTCCTTACTTTACAATCATAAAATATATAACAAGAATATATTTCGATACAATTTACATTTATTAATTCGCCCAAAGATGTACACATTACAGTATGTTTCTATGATTTCTATTGCACTTCTGATGTGTAAATCTGTTAATACATGTGTGTCTAGGTGAATTTGTGGCGAGTCTTAGGAATTTGTTTTGTATTATTTGTAGCACCTTTATATTGCTATTGCAAGTGATTCTCCAGGAGGGAAAGCGTAAAGTAGCATCGGTCTCAAGACCATCTTGTAAATAAGTAGCTTATTTTTAGTAGAGAATTTTGGAATCTCTACTAAACAAGGGGAAGAATTTTTTAATTGCTATTTTACCTTTATTCAGTCTGTCTTGTAACATGTTCACTAAATGTGAGAGCTTTTGATCTAGCAGGTCCAAGTACTTAACATAAGTTGACCAAGGAATTTCCCCTTCTTCAGTAATGATATTTTTAATTAAGATTGGCCTTCTTTTTGTAAACAGGATTGCTTCTGTTTTGCTATTATTTACTTCAATTTTCCATTTATTGCAGAATTTGTGTATCTTCTTAATAGCATTTAATAGCCTATTTGCAATCGTATCTATTTCTCCACCAGGAAGTATAGAGGGCTATATATATCTGCATATAGAGCCAAGTGCACATCTGATGGGCAGTGAAGAAAATTAAAATAAACAATAAACAAAACTCATTTTATCATTATATAATTGTACTACAAATAGTTTATAACTTTGTAAACCAATTTATCAGATTTTTTTTTTTCAAACATCAGTTCTATGAATGATGTTAACTGATATATGCATCAGTTATCATTTACATTAATTTATAATTAATCAATGTTGTTCCTTATGATTATCAATAACAAAAATACAAAATCCTTACGAATAATGAGGGCATGCCAAAGAATTGAATTAAATTATTTATGAACAATATTCATTCATAATCTCAACTCATACTTAATTAATTGCACAGCTATTAAGAATGCAACTGAATTGCTATATTTCAAAATAGTACTCATACACATACACATACTTACATACACACAATTAAATAATTTCAGCTTCTCCCAAAATGGCTTAAACAATTCTGGGTATGATGATTTTCTCATACTATAGTTTCTTGTCTTCGAGTTGATAAATTTTCTTATGTCCTCTTAACTTTTAACAGATGGGGAAACTGCATATTTTATCACAATGGTATATTTTCCGAGAAAAATAATTCGAAACCTAAGAGTTTATATTTTAACGGCTTCACAATGATCCTTGAATAAAAAAAGTAAAGGAAAAGAAGAAAGAGGCGTTCACACCTAACAAAAAAATTATAAATAACTATATAGTAATATTTATAATGTTAACAAAGGAAGAGAAGATAATTTACATAGGTTATCTCAAATTGGTTAAAAAAAAAAAAAGGTAAAAAAGACCCGGATATAGTCATATATATATATATATATATACGAACATACGCGCACACAACACACATCATATATGCATACGCATGTTACATGCATACATACATACCATACATAGACACAAAGTAGGTTTGGACAATGAACGCACCAACTTAAAGGGAGGGTAAGTAAGGTAATCGTCCTTAATACTTCTTATCACTCATTATACTTGTCCCAAAGTTATAAAAGATAAAGTTGAGTTTATTGTGCTCAACCATTTCTATTATTTTTTTCCATTACACTTCAATTTAATTATTGTATAATATTATTATTATTATTAGAAATACTGACTCATTTCCAGGTATTAGCTGATTAGTTCGCTGAAATCATATGAATTATATTATTGATCGATGATCAAAAGACATTACAACATTTTTCTTCATTTCTGACTCGACAGAATTTATAAGATGCATGTATAAACAAGCTCGCATCCTTACCTATTTTTTAGTAAGCTTAGCTAAGGATATTCCTCAAAATTAGTTTTATTATAAAAAATCAAGAAAAAAATATGCTTACGAATCAATTTGACTCTTTGTTTTTATTTTCTCTTATTAAACTTCTTAGTAAACCGGAAGTTATTGCGATGGAAGTAAAATTTTTAGAATTTGTGTTTTCACCGGAAATACATAGCTTAAATACTATTTAAATATGAAAAAATTATTAACAAATGCTATATATCTAGTATTTTATCTCCGTCATAGCATATTGATTATGTTCCTGACCGGAGCAAATTCACCAAGTTCGTGTCGAGAGTTCACTTCAACGTAATGTTTTTGTTACACTCACACCTGTTGGTTGCAACCTGATGAATCAACAAGTGTGAGTGTAAGAGAAACATTACGTTGTAGTGAACTCTCTACACAAACTTGGTGAATTTGCCCCTCTGACGATAAATGAAAATCCGAAACCGGTCAGGAACATAATCAATATGCATGCTACGACGGAGATAAAATACCAGATGTTATCCAACATTGCGGACTCATCTACATTGTCAAAAATGCTACATAGTATATGGTGAACAAAATATCTCAGGACAAACGGGCAAAATCCACCAGAAGCGTGAATGTTACTCTTTTTTTTCCCCCAAGTTTTTCGCGATTTTCTCGAAAACGATTTCAACGATTTTTTTTTTTACACCTTTTACACAATTACATATATGTCATGCAATTTTGATTTGAAACATTTTTCTGTAGAAAATTCACTTTAGGGGTGTTTAAGTGGATAGGTGAGGGTAATGCTTTTCTCTAAAAGTATTGTTTTATATATATATATATGCTCGAAAAAAATATTCTGAAGACGCAATTTTACACTCAGCCGAAACTTTGTAAATGTTAAAAAAAAATTCACTCATTCTGCTAAACTGATTTCTTTCGAACTGGAAAATTTAACTGCACATATAATTTTCATAAACAGAAAAGCAAGTTTTTCTTAATGGATTCTGCCATCTATATAAATTATAAATTTTATTTAATTAGAATTAAATATATTGTCGAAATTACGTGTTTGAATGAATTCTGGTGATTGCAAGTGAGCAGCCTTACTGTACTTTACAGAACTCCCAATGGGATTCATTAAATTTGATATGCTAACTTAATATACAGAGACCTATCACTTTTGTTTGGTACCTGTTTCCGAAAAAAATTCATTTAATGAGGTTTTTTACTTTCTTCTTACTCCTAGTAAGAGGAAGTATTGTAATCGCGTCAAATTTTCGATAAAGAGTTTTCACCGGAAATATCCGTTTCGAGGTCCCCTGAGTCCAAAAAAGGGGTTTTTAGCAAATGGTCTCGTGTGTGTGTATGTGAACTGCATAACTCAAAAACGAAAAACCGCTGAACGTTGAAACATGATATTCCGTTTAGGAACCACCATGGAATATGACCATACCTTATCTGTCAAAATTCCACAACCGGAAGTACTGTTACTATTGTTTTTTTTTATTTTTTTGTGGTTTTCTCAAAAAAGGCTCCGACTATTTTCTTCAAACTTAATATATCAACCACTCATACAAAGAGCTACAACTTTTACTTGAAACATTTCTCTGGGAAAATTCATTTAAGGGCAGTTATGGGGGAGGGGTGGGATTAGGTTTTTAACTAAAGAGCTATTTCAGTTTATTAGACAGTTCTCTCATCTAAATAATATTAATTAGAATTGGGTATCTTGTTGAAATTCCAAGTTTTAAAAAAAACGGATAACCGGAAGTGCGTTTACTTTACCACTTTACTAAATGATTTTTTCACTTTTTTCACAATTTTATCAAAAATGGCTCCGGCGATTTTCTTGAAACTTCGTATATAAACTACACGAAGATCTACAATTTATTTAAAACATTTCTCTGCGAAAATTTATTTAAGGGCACTTTTAGGAGAGGGATGGGGTTATGTTTTTCTCTAAAGTGCTATCATAGTTGATTATACAATTCTATCATCCAAAGGAAATTAATTAGAAATAAATAGATGACCAAAATTCTGATCTTCAAAGAAATTAGTAAACCGGAAGTGCGCTTTTACTGAACAGGTTTTCCAGTTTTCGACGAATTTCATTAAATTTGGTATCCAAACTATAAAATTTGTCAATTATAATTTCAAGTTGTGTGAGTTTAATTGTCAATCTTAATTCTTGTCTTCTTTGTTAATTCTTGAATTCTTGTCAAGTTTAATTGTCAAGTTGTGTGAGTGTTTCACACCAGATTTTTACTTTCTCTTACTCCTAGTAAGAGGAAGTATTGTAATCGTGTCAAATTTTCGATATCGAGTTTTCACCGGAAATATCCGTTTTGAGGTCCCCTGAGTCCAAAAAAGTGGTTTTTAGCAAATGGTCTGTGTGTGTGTGTGTGTGTGTGTATGTGAACGCATAGCTCAAAAACGAAAAATCGTAGAAAGTTCAAACTTGATATTACGTTTAGGTATCACCATGGGATCTGACGGTGCGTTATGTGTCAATATTCCTCAACCGGAAGTACCACTTTACTAGTTGTTTTTTTTTTTTACGTTTTTGCAATTTTCTCAAAAATGGCTCCGAAGATTTTCTTTAAACTTGCTATATCAACTACACAAACAAAGAGCTACAACTTTTATTTGAAACATTTCTCCAGGAAAATTCATTTAAGGGCACTTCTGGGGGAGGGGTGGGGTTATTTTTCTCTAAAGTGTTATCACAGTTGATTATACAATTGTATCATCCAAACAAAATTAATTAGAAATAAATACATGGCCAAAATTCCGAGTTTCAAGAAAATTAGTAAACCGGAAGTGCGCTTTTACTGAACAATTTTTTCAGTTTTACGAATCTTATTAAATTTGGTACACAAACTATAAAAGCTGTCAATTATAATTTTGAGAACTGGAGTAAGAGAAAGTTGTGTGAGTGTTTCACACCAGATTTTTTTTATTTATTTAAGGTCATTGGCGCCCGGAGCCTTCTCAGTACACTGCCGGCCTCCGGACAGTGTTCTTTCGTTACAGACAACACTGTCCATCACCGGACAGAAAAAAATCTAAGGGTAGCACAGCTAGACTCGAACCCGGGTCCTCCGCGTGGGGGTCCAGTACGCTAACCACTTAGCTATTCCATTCCCTTAATGAGGTTTTGGGAAAAGGATGAAGTTATATTTTCCTGAAAAAAAATTTTGTTCTTTTCTTTTTTTCTGTTTTGTTTCGCAAAATTAATAAATGAAATTAAGTTAAAAGAGAAATGTAAATTATTAAATACGTTATAATTGTCTAGTTTAGTTCTATTTTATTACCATATAGCAATAAATTGGAATAACAGGGAATCATAAAAAAACAGTTTTATTACATATAAAAATTATGGGTAACAAGAAATTAAAATATTCAGTAAATATATAAATAAATATTTTTTAAATTATTTTCCCTATAATTAAATTTTACAATATTTCACATAATAAATTTATTAAAACACAATAGGAAAACTTATTTTTTTTATTAAATACTACACTTTATTATTATTTAAGTTTAAAAAAAAAAAAATAATAAGAACAAACTAATATTAAATAGTGTTTTATTACTTCTTTTCTATTATTCCCACTTTTATCATTAGCCTAAGGTGAGATCATAAAACTATGTATTGTGATAAGAATGGAAGGGGAGAACTGTTTCTTTGAAACAGACAGCACACGCCTGACGTGTTAAAACACACACTCATTACTTAGAAATACATAAAAATATTAACTTTGTTTTTTTTTTTGTAGCCTATGACCGCGTTCCCCACTCCCACCAAATTTTTTTGTATGAAATTTTTTATTGATGGCTCTTAATTTCCTAATAGAAAGTCTAGGATCAACTCTTTTTCACTAGCCAAATTTCCTTTCAGATTATCAGATGGTAAACTCTAATTTCTTCCAGCAAGAATTATTTTTTGTCCACGTTTAACATCAATTTTGGTGACCAATACTTATACAATTTTCAGACAGTTACCGTGAAGTTTTTCCTTATAAACGTGGAAAGTAATGTCCTTTACCCTATTGCAAGTGGTGAGAAAATATCCGCCAAACTTAAAAGGCATGGAAAAAAGACTTATTCTTTTCTAAACATCCAACAAATCCAAACATCTAGTGGAATACTTTTTATATAAATACATATAAGAACAAAAATGTTTTTATGCATGTGCTCCGGGAGAAAAAAAAATATCATCAAAAACACAAAAAATAAACAAAAACGATTCAAACATGAGACCAAATTGCCCACTATATAATTTACCAGTATGCCTTCAACGTCGGAGAGAGAAAGGGAAGCTATCGGCCTGCTCTTTATCCAAAAAGTATTGGAGAACGGAAACAAAAATTCCGTTCAACCGATTTTTATTGGAATTCGAAAAATTTGGCAACACATACTATTTTCGAACAATAGGGGCGGTGAAGTTGTTCGCGTCCGAGATTGTTCTCATGTGCCATCGCGGCCTAGTTCTTAGCACAGAAATGGACAGTGGTTTTGGCCGAAGCGTTTAACAAGTCGGTAACAAACCACACTGAGCTGTTTTATTAAGTGATTTGTGCAATGATCGATGCAGTTTGCAGTGTGGATGACACGGGGTATATTGCATTGGAAAATTTAAAAAAAAAAAATCTAAAACGAAGAATGAAGAAACATCCAATTATCAAAGAAAGGCAACAAAAAGGGCATTTTCATACGTTGTTTGCTGAAGTACAGAGACGATGAAAAATTTTTCAACTTCATAGGATGAGGCGAAGTACTTTGGATGGTTACTCATAATTTGCCAAGAAAAGCTAACAAAAAAGGATAAACGTATGAGAAAATCAATAATACCAGAGGAAAAACTAGTAATAACTATCTGGTAAACAAATAAACTTCGTTTTTTAGCTTTTCTGCGTCATATTTTTCTCCAGACATTTCTAAAAAAACGGGTCAACAAACGCCCGAGTCTCTGGACAGAGCAATCTGAAAATGTTGAAACACCCTACCGCTTCGGGTAAGTTAAATCGACTCGATTCCTCACATCAACCACCTACTGTACGCTTTTTTGAAACCGCCGCACGAAACGAAACGCTCGGCACCGCTGTGTAAGTTTTACACTATTATGATATATTCCATGACATATCGTCTCGGGCAAGGACTCGTTAAACGCTTCGGTTGAGGCCGCTGTGTCTGTCTTTACCCTTATATTGGGCCGAGCGACGCTGAGTGGCTAAAAATAGGCGAAATCATGGCGTAAGGAAAAAAAAAATTCGAACAACATTATATAGGCCTAAGAAGTGTATTATATATTGCGACTTAAAATGAAGACTATCCCAAAACCATGCAAAAATGAAATTTCCCAGCAAAATGATTCAAAATAGAAGTAATAGACTTATTTGTGTCTAATACTAAATAAAATTTAAAAATACTGTTGGGGCAGTTTTCGAGGCAAAATAAAAAAAAAAACAAATCAATTCAATAAAGAGGTACTTCCGGTTAAGGAATTTTGATCCAAAGCTTCTTGTTAGAACCTCTCTGGTGATACCTACATCAACTACATAAGATTTTTCATGAATGAGTTATACTGTATCCCAGATTTACCCACAAATACACCACTGCCTAAAAACCCTTTTCGTGGTCAGAGGAGACCAAAATCATGTTTTACCCAGTGAAAACTCTTTTTCGAAAATCTGACGAAAAGTGTACTTCCTAGTACGGCAGAAGGAAAAAGTAAAAAGCTGCAAAAACAGTAAAAAATAATTCAAATTTATATAATAAAACAATGTATTACATAGGAAAACAGGCGTGACAATTTTCGAATAAAATTTCAATTATTGTTCAATTATTAATATTTAAAAATGATTGTGTATGATCTGATGTCCAACTGACTGTAATGTATGGATTTTATTTCTCCGGCAATACTCCATATTTGTACAATACTCCTGATAAGAGAAAGTGTCCGATTGTGACAAATTTTTGAAATTGACTTTTTAGTGTCACCTGAAGTTTTGAGGTCACCTGAATAATAAGAATAAAATTGTTTTTAGCGAATGGTTTTTTTTTTTGTCCTTTCATATTCAAAAAGAGGACACTGAGGGACAATGATGAGGACGCACGTCTGTGGTGGTTGCCCAAGGGCAGTTGGGATCATTTACGATCTGAAAGCGATGCACGTAAGCTCTATTTCTGCCATGTCAGTATTACATAGAATTTTACTAAAGGGCTAGCTGTTTTGGCTAGTGATACCTACTGGGGGAAACTTCTGGTCAGTATTACACTTTCACCTATTCGCCCAAATATGTATACATACTAAATATATGTGTGTTGACATATTTAGTGCAAAGACACACATATACGCGTACATTTGTTAATAACATCTATTTCCTGTAAAAAAATACCTCAAACTTAATTTAGAAAACGAATTAATTCATAAAACAACAAATCTCTTAAAATTCTTGGTCTCTACTGAATATATCAAATATTCATGAACTCGCAATTCATATGAAAGTGGTGACTTGATTACTCTCACGCTGTCAACAAAATATCTCAAACACAAAAAAAAATCGCAGGGAGCTCAAACTTGGTATTCCGTGTAAATAGACCATCGCATTTGACGTAAAAGTTTCAGTCAAAATCCACCCCCCACTGAAGTTAAAATCCCCCCATTTTTTTTTTTTTATGATTTTTTATAAACTTCATATAGTAGCTTCTCATATAAATTTATTATATCACTTTTATTTGAAACATTTTTTTTAGGAAACTGGATTTTTAGAGAGTTTTTATTATTATTATTATTGTTTGTCTGTGGGGAGGGACCAAACCCTATGCTGTCCAAAGCCTCATTGGGCCACCTGTAGCTACCCCAAGAAAAAAATAACAACAAACCGAGTCTAGAACAAATATCCAGACCCGGGTCTAATCCATCTTAAGATTCACCGTAGTCCGAACAAATCGGACAATAACTTAAAGGGGAAATAGCCTAAGTTCTTCCACAGACAACCTGTTCCGACCATCCTGAACCTAATTTCCTCACAACCCAGGCAAGCTGTGATAAGATGGGTGGGTGTTTCCTCCTCTATCTCACAGACTGTACAAAATGGATCCGGCAGAAACCCCATTACATAGATATGTTTCCTTAAACCACAATGTCCAAGTAAAGGATCCAACCAGATGCCTAAGAGAGAGCTCCGTGAAAGACACAGCAACGTCTCACTAACTTAGAAGGTTTTAGAGGAGAGCTACTTCGCTAAGTAATCCTCTAAAGTGATTTGATTAATACTAAACTGAATTTTCAGCTTTTAGAACATTTATTGTATATTAAGAGCATTTCTAGAATTCCAAATTTGAAAAAATCGGTAACTGGAATTGCAGAATATAAATACAAAATAGGTTTATGAGTTTTTGAATTGTTTGTGAATGTTCTAGAAAAGGGTGTTTCTATAAACATGGTATACTTCCTTCATGCATATAACAGCTATCAGTTCAATTAGATACATATTTTAGTATTTTAATTTATTTATTAATAACAAGAAGATGTATTATTGGTAGAGCTGATGTTTTTTTTTTTTTTAAAGCATTTTTATTAATATTAATCTTAATATCGTGAGAAAATTATTTTATAAATTAAAAAGATCTTATATAGTTTTGTATATATAGTACGTATTAAACAATAACCTTTATCAAATGTATAATGTAAACAAAATAAATAAACAATTTTGTTTTTTTTTTTAATAAACACAATGTCATTGTTGTCTGTAATAGTTATTTATTGATTTTGGTATCAATTTTATATATGTACATATTGTATATACACTTTTTATTCATTTCAGTAGAAAATAAGTCTGTGAGAGGCGTGGCTTTCGTAGAAATATGTTTTCTTCGTAGTTCGCCCCCTTACGGTGCTTGAGGGATGAATTGCAGTGAACTTGGCATGGGGAGTGATTCCTTCACATTCATTTTCGAATCCCCCCCCACTATAAGGGCTACGAGAAACTACATAATTCTCATCTACATAAAATCTTGTTACAGTCTGATGAAGTACTTCATATATTATTATGATTATTATAAAAGCTTATTAGAAAATAGTCTCTCACTCAGGGGGTGGAGAGAGGCAGAGCGAGAGAGGGAATATATAATTACATTGAGAAAGAGAGAGTGGGAGAACACTTTTTACTTTTTTTTGTAACACACAATTTCAGCCAAGAAAATCATGGCATCCGTGTTTTGGGATTGTCAAGGCATAATTTTAATTGAATATATGCCTCAAGGGGAGACCATCAACTCTACAAGATACTGTGAGACGCTAAAAAAATTGCGGAGGGCGATTCAGAACAAAGGGAGTCTGCCTGCTGCACGACAATGCCAGACCACACATGGCAACGCCACGAAGGAACTGCTTGCCTCGTTTAAATGGGATGTCCTGAACCATCCCGCGCATTCCCCTGACCTAGCACCTTCAGATTACTATCTCTTTACCTCCCTGAAGCTGCACATGGGTGGAAAAAGGTTTTCAACCGACGAGGAGGTGAAGGGGGAGGTGGAGAAGTGGACGAAGGGGGTTGGCGGGAAACTACTTCGAGGAAGGCTTCAAAAAATTAATACCCCGGTTCACCACCTGCATTGAGAGGAATGGTGACCATGTCGAAAAATAGCTTACATATATGTACTAATGTAACCAGGTAATTTTTTTTGTTCAAATAAAAATTTGTGTAACCTACAAAAATTCAGTACACTTACTTACTGGACATGCCTCGTACATTTCCAGTGATAACTCAATTTCGCAAAATATTTCGAGGACACCATCGAACATCCTTTTGCAGTAATGTGAGAAAATAAAATGTGAAACACTCAAATAACTTTCACTTACAAGTTACTATAAGTATAAAAGTAAAAAATATATTTAAATTTGAAATTTTCACTCAATTGACCTAGCATAAATATAGAGACGGTGGGATGTATGCTGACTAGCAATCCATGGCAGGTAGTGATTGCATTGTAGACCAGTCAACTGCGCTCCAACATTGAACTTTTTCTTAGTTTTTATTTTTTTATTTGTTTATTTAAAACTGCATGGTATATATATATATGAATTCAACAAGTAAATTTGACATAAAGTAAAATTGTATCATGCAATTTCATGAAGTTATCCAGTGATAACTTACATTAGATATCCAGGACGTTGCGTGGCCAACGGCGCTTACCTGTGTTTGAATATAGAGCTTGGACGAAGAGATATTTTTTTTTTTTTAATTTAAGGCGCGTCAACATCTATGGTCATTGGCGCCCGGAGCCTTCTCAGTGCACTGCCGGCCTCCTGACAGTGTTCTTTCGTTACAGACAACACTGTCCATCACCGGACAGTGAGCTGTAAGAGGTTTCTAGAAAGAAAAAAATCTAAGGGCAACCACAGCTGGATTCAAACCCGGGTCCTCCGCGTGGGAGTCCAGTACCTAACCCCATAGCTAACGAAGGGATTTGAGTGGAGGGATAGATGACTGTAGAATTTGTTATATCGGGATTTTGCGAAGTCGTTGACAAACGGGCGATTCGGGTCGTTATGAATGGTACGGTTGGAGACGTAAAAAGGGGATTTGAATTCTATTGAGGTTGAGTCTATTGAGGACGCTTAGTGATACGTACAGTTCTAGTCCATATGTCGAAATTGAAGCGAGCCTCAAGATATAAAGTTATCTTTTGTTAAGAAGTGTTAGTTTAGAACGTTTGTCAAAAAGTCTAGCCAGAAGGTGATTCGTTTAAGACTCGTAAGGGGATTTCTATGTGAGTGGCTTGTCTAAGTATAGTCCTTATAACGAACGTGGTCTGCGGGAAAAATAGAAGTACTGAACATAGGTAGATGGGAGGGAGTATTTTTAATGTAAAAACTAAGTATTTGGGATTCATTAAGATTGATTTTTATTCTCCATTTCGGTAATCAGAATTCAAGTGAGTGAAGATGGATTTGTAAGAAGCGCCTGGAAAGAATGGAATATTGAACATGGCTCAAAAATAACATTTGAAAATCTAATGTCAAAGATTCTTCAGAACTCTAAAAACTCAATTTTTCCGAAAAAAAATACTTCAAATAAAAGTTATTATACGTTTTAATTGTCTGTGTAATTTAACAACATTCAAGGCAGAAAAAAAAAAAAAAATTTGCAGCTTTTTCAAGAAAGTTCCAAACCGAATTTTTGAAAGTCGAAAAACCAATTCTGTAAAATCGCATTTCTAGCTAATCGGATCTGGATATAACCCTAGAACACTAACTAAAATAAATTGTCCTAGAAAAATACTATAAATAAAAGTGATAAGCATTTAAAAAAAATGGAAAAGAACCATGCAATAACTCGCTTATTCTGTCTCTCTGATACGCTGGTGGTATCAAGTTTTTGAGCTTCCTCATTTTTGTTTATGCACACAACATTAACCATTCGTTACAAACATTTTTTTCGAAGTCAAGGGAAATCATGTATTTCCGGTGAAGACACTAAATTACCAAAATTTGACTCGAACGCAATACTTCCGCCTAAGAAAAAGAAAATAAATAAATAAATATTTCTTATGAAAAATTACAAGTTTTCAGGAAATAAAAGTTATAAAAAGATTCTTCCTGTAAAAAAAAAAAAAAAAAAAACCTATTAACAGATGACTTTTTTACTTCTCTACATTCTTTTCTTTATATTTTGAAAATATTGTATATAATGTATGAAGAGTTAAAGAGTAAAAACGAGTTAAATATATAAGTTATGCTAGTGCACGCCTTGCAAGTTAGGCCTGCGCAATGCTCTTATCAAATGTAGACAAAGCAATCTAAATACACCTAAGCTCTGTTCACACTTATCAAGAAGTCTCACTCTCTCTCTCACTTTCTCACTTTCTCACTTTAAGTATATTCTCTCATTACTCCTTTCTTTATTTCTTATTAATTTAATACAGGGATTGTGATATATATTTTTTTTTTTTTTTTTAAGGATCTTAAACCTTGATACAATTTTTTATATTGTAATTTTTTTTTTTTTTTAAATTTCAGTTTTAACATATTATGACTATAACTTATTCATTTTAATAAACTTAAATATTTACCATTATCCTTAAAAATTATGTATTAAAAATACAGTTCAACTTCTCTAACAACTGATATTAATTTGTGGTTTTAAAGGTATATTCTCGCAAATATGTTGACTGTACCACGGAGAAAACAGAACCATAGAAATTAGCGTCTTAAACTATATCATAAATTCTATCCAATTTGGCAAACATACAAAGAGGTTTATACTGCTTATAAGGATCTTTTTAATTTTGCTTTTTGTGCGAAATCTTCCCAAAAAAATATGGAGGATAAATATAAGAAGCTGAATATGTAGCTGAAGCTACTGTTTATGAAGAGAAATATTCAAATGTTGGTACATTAAATAACAAAGATTATTACTATTATTATTCGACTGTGGGGAAGGACCTAATCCTACGCTATCCTAAAGTTCCACTCCCACATAGCTACCCCAAAGAAAAACAACAGCAAACCGGGTCTAGAATAAAAATCCTGTCCCGGTTTAGTTCATCTAAGATTCACAACAGTCCCAACAAAGCAGGCAAATAACCATAAAGGGAAATAGCCTAAACTTTTCCACAGACATCCTTGTTCCCGTCCAAAGGTCTTGAACCTAATTTCCTCACAACTAAGCAATCTGCCATAGGATAGATGGGTATTTCGACCTGTATCTCACAAGACTCTACAAAATATCAAAATTTGCCGTCACGTAAAGCGAAAGAAAGAACATCGAAATGCTTTTAAAATTATTTGAGAACATAAAAATGTGATGGAAAAACCGGAAGAAATTAAATGAATGTATATGCAAGTTATATACGATCTAATATAATAACAAAAACAAATTAGGGAAGGGAATAGCTAAGTGATTAGCATACTGGACTCCTACGTGGAGGACTCGGGTTTTGAGTCCAGCTGTGCTACTCTTAGATTTTTTTCTTCCTAGGAGCCTCTACAGATGACTGTCCGGTGATGGACAGTGTTGTCTGTAACGAGAGAAGACTGCCCGGAGGCCGGCCGTGCACTGAGAAGGCTCCGGGCGCCAATAACCATAGATGTTGATGCACCTTAAATTTAGATTAAAAAAATAGAATTTTGAGCTATGCACACAAAAAAATCAATGTGAAACACTCACACGACTATCTTTTAATCCAATTCTCGAAGTTCTATTGGACAACTTTACTTAAAAGTCGTAATATTTATTAAACGTTTAGTCCACTTTTTCACCGGTTGATGAAATGGACAGTGGGTTGAAATGTTATTATAGAGAGCAAATCCTAACTATCACACTCCCAGAAATTTGATTCTTAGGTGATTCTGGAAAAACAGAGCTTAGCTTTCATTTGCAGTTAGTATGAGGAGTTTTTAAAAGTATTCTTGCCAATATCTAGAAAAAAGATGAAAAAACTAAAAAGAAAAACAGTGAAGTCGCACTTCCGGTTTTCATGTCTGATGCGATGGTAATAACTAAACGTTGTATTAAGTTTGAGCTAAGAAACTTTTGGTTTTTGAGATATTCTGTCACACACACACACACACACACACACACACACACACACACACACCATTCGCTAAAAACATTTTTTCATATTCAGTGGACCTCAGAACATGTATTTCCGGTGAAAACTCAATTTCGAAAATCTGGCACGATCGCAACACTTCCTCTTACTACGAGTAAGAGAAAATAAAAAAAATCTGGTTCAGCAAAAGCTTCAAAACAGCTGTTGAAATTTTTACTTCAAACAGCTGATGAAAATCAAATAAAAGACTGCCTACTTCCTATATATGTAGTAAAAGGAAGTATGGCACAATAAGCCTTTGATGGCTACGGTGCAGGAGTTGGAAAAGGTAGTAAAACTATTTTGGATTCAACAGTAACTTGTTGAAGAAATATTTTTCAACTAAACTAAAACTGACCATTATTTCACAAAAAAAAAAAATAATTACAATGATGAAGCCCCAGTGATTGTAAAAAAAAAAGAAAAGAGAATGTGTATATACATATATATATATAAGAGTGAGAGATGAAATACTAATGTCGGAATTCAGTTAAAGTCAGCAGAATACAAGCTCTCTCATAATTCAATGTACACAGAAAGTGAAAGACTGCTTACTTAACAAGTTACTATAACTATATAATGCTTACAGCAATATTTCTTTCTTATAGAAGAGCTTTAGAAAACTTATATACACAACTCAAATAAACAAATTGTGAAGCTAGTCGTCATCTATACACAAAGACAAACAAATCATCTAGGAATTTATTTCTTTTCTATAATACTAAAATATTTTAAATAAATAAAATTGTTTATCTATAAATCATAGAATTTTTAACAAATATATCTTTTATCAAAACAGTTTTAATACAATGGAAGAACAATAAGTAAAAAAAAATAAACAAACGGTTTATTAAAGGTATTTAAATCTAGTGTTCATGGAAGATTTCATTGAATTAAATTAATTTGATTAATAGTAGTAAGGAAATATATGATCCGAACGAGTTAACTAGCACCGAGAACTCATATTCGAAAGAATCGTTCACTTAGGAAACAAGTCCAACCGGAGAAGGGATATACACATCTAAAAAGTAAGAGTTTATACCATACTTTTTAGTTCCTAGTAAGAGGAAGTATTGTAATCGTGTCAAATTTTCGATCTCGAGTTTTCACCGGAAATATCCGTTTTGAGATCCCCTGAGTCCAAAAAAGTGGTTTTTAGCAAATTCTCTCTCTCTCCGCGCGCGCGTGTGTGTGTGAATGGGGGTGTGTGTGTGTGTGTGTGTGTGTATGTGAACAGCATAGCTCAAAAATGAAAAACCGTAGAAAGTTTAAACTTAATATTCCATTTAGGTATCACCATGGGATCTGACCAGTACGTTATCTGTCAAAATTCCTCAACCGGAAGTACCACTTTATTAGCTAGATTTTTAACTTCTTTCCAATTTTCTCAAAAATAGCTCCGACGATTTTCTTCAAACTTGATATATCAACTGCACATACAAAGAGCTACAACTTTTATTTGAAACATTTCTCTGGGAAAATCATTTAAAGGCACTTTTGGGGGAGAGGTGGGGTTAGGTTTTTCTCTAAAGTGCTATTTCAGTTGATTATACAATTCTGTCATCTAAATAATGTTAATTAGAATTAAATGTGTGGTTGAAATTCCGAGTTTGAAAAAATCGGATGACTGGAATGCGTTTACTTTACCACAATAGTAAATGACTTTTTCGCCATTATCTCAAAAATGGCTCCGACGATTTTCTTGAAAGTTCCTATGTAAACTAAACATACAGAGATGTAAAACTTTTATTTTAAACATTTCTCTGGGAAAATTGTTTCGGTTATGTCGCGGATATGAGGTAGGGTTAGGTTTTATCTAAAATGCTATCATAGATGATTACACAATTCTACCATCCAAACAAAATTAATTAGAAATAAATAGATGGCCAAAATTTCGAGTTTCAAGAAAATTAGTATATCGGAAATGCGCTTTTAACAGAACAGTTTTTACAGTTTTCGACGAATTTCATTAAGCCAATGGTACACTAACTATAAAATTTTTCAATTATAATTTTGAGAACTGGTGTAAGAGAAAGTTGTATGAGTGTTTCACACCAGATTTTTTACGTTCTCTTACTCCTAGTAAGAGGAAGTATTGTGATTCTGTCAAATTTTCGAAATTGTTTATTCACCAGAAATACATGTTTTCTAAGTTCCTTTTAAGTACGAGAAACAAAAGGCTGGTGTGAATCATTCACACTTATGACTTTCTTTTATTACAATAAATACAATATACCAGACAAATTTTCTTTGAAAATGTTAAGTTTAAAAACGTTTAAATGGTTCTGGCCATTAAAAAAGTGGTAGGGGGTTATCATGTATACCTGAGTGTAACTATGATTATAAGAACGCATTCTGTTATAACTAAAGCTTGTAGCGGCAGTTCAATTTTTAACGTAAAATGAATGAAAATTAATGAAATCCATGAAATCTGTCGGTGATTTTAATATGGATAAAATCGTAGAAAACTGAAATAACTTCCAGTAAAAAAAAAGCACTTCCGGTCAATCGATTTTTTTCAAACTCAGAATTTTGATGATAGAATTCCATATAGTAACATGGCACTTTAGAAAAAAACATAACGGCGCCCCCCACTTCCAAAAACCACCTTAAATGAATTTTTCTGGAGAATTCTTCCAAATAGATGTTATAGTTCTTTGTATGTGTGTATGATGATATCGACACTCACATATAACTAAAACATTCACATATATTCATAAAACACACACATACACTAAAACAAACCATTTATGTGGTCCTGTTTTAGGAACGAATTACTTAATATAAATAAAATAAAGTTTTCAATTTTAGTAAGTTATGAGTTACGACCTTACGTTAGTACGTTGACGACCTTATGAACATTTTGCTTAAAATAAATAAATAAATAAATAAAAATAAAAAAAAAAATTAATAAAGCAACATGTGGGAGAGATGGAGGAGGAAATCTACACTAGGTTACACACAGACCATTTTCTGAAAAAACACTTTATTGGCCCCAGGGAAACTCAAAACGTGTTTTTTCCAATGAAAGTTCGACATCTAAAATTTGACATGATTATAATACTTTCTCTTTCAAATACAGTAAGAGAAAGTAATAATAGTATTATTTATCAAATAAAGTTCTATGTTTAGAACAAAAACACCGTACCCAGAGTGTTGAAAAATGGATGATTTCAATAAACATCCATGGGGTTAATATACAGTTGAAAAGAAAAGGTCGTGTGAGAGATGAAACATGCAATATAACATGCCCCTGATGTTTGTTGTAAAATGTTTCCTGCTGCTGGTGTCTCGTGCAGGTGTATCTAAACTACCCACGTGCCCATATTACCAACCATTCAATTCATTGCTTACAATTTATAACATTAAATAAAAATATCGTTCAAACATATTTAGGCCATTTTGTTTTTGTTTTTTTATTATCTAAAACAAGAAGTTTCATTACATGTAAACTTCACTTGTTTACGAAAACTATAACTGCACTGTAAAGATTAGCACTGAAATAGTTTCCATACTGTCATGCCATTGAAGATTTTATTTTTTAAATAATTGTATTATTTGTTAAAAAATTCTTTGTGTACAACGAAATACCGTAGGAGAGTAATATGAAACACAAAATTATGAAGTCTGGCTACAATTTATCTTGAAGGGGTATATGGTAATGATACGAAACGGATCAGGGAAATTTGGCTGATATTATTGTATTTACAAAGAACAGTAAATCCGCTCTGATCATCCGGTCCGACTGTGAGGTACTTTTTTAGTAACACGTCGACGAACAGGCTGAAAAAGTACTCAAGGAATATGAAGAAATTTATGAACAATGCTTTGCATTCTATAAAGAGAAATTCCTTGGAAAGTTTAGCGAAAGGGTATACATAGCCAACATTTCGGTGCCATTGGGGGAGTGGCAGTACCCGAACTCATCCGGGCACTATCTTTGACGAATTTGGAAGCGGCCAGAAAAGCCTTAAACCTTAGCAGAATCTATTATTAATGATTCGTTAGGGATCATATATACCAAAAAAACACAATACATAGACAATAAATTATTAATAAACAATAAGGAAAATAAATAAACTGTAATATACATAATTAGTAATTTAATAACTTTTTAAACAATTTTATTATTATTATTATTATTATCATATTTCTTATATTTGTACTATTGTTGATTTTTGAGCCATATGTATTATATTGTATAGATTTTATATTTAATGGATTTGTTTAAAAATTATCTAAGGACTGATAGGTATGCTGTGTACCATAGCAACTAAAATTACTTGAGCATAATTTTATTAGAGACATTTTCCGTGGTAGCCTGCTTCATTTTGTGGTCATCGACCGGTTTCGGGCGTTCGCCCATCTTCAGGATGCGTTTTTTAGACAGTGTGACAACACAGACTCGCACAGAGCAAAGTTAGTTTAACACTCGAGTGAGAGTGTGAAACTAACTTTGCTCTGTGCGAGTCTGTGTTGTCACACTGTCTATAAAA